>PNEQ01026768.1:0-117070 GCA_003012365.1 Medauroidea extradentata | reverse complement strand
TTTTTTTTTTTTTTTTTTTTTTTTTTTTTTTTTTTTTTTTTTTTTTTTTTTTTTTTTTTTTTTTTTTTTTTTTTTTTTTTTTTTTTTTTTTTTTTTTTTTTTTTTTTTTTTTTTTTTTTTTTTTTTTTTTTTTTTTTTTTTTTTTTTTTTTTTTT
Organism: Medauroidea extradentata; assembly: GCA_003012365.1. Taxonomy (NCBI): domain Eukaryota; kingdom Metazoa; phylum Arthropoda; class Insecta; order Phasmatodea; family Phasmatidae; genus Medauroidea; species Medauroidea extradentata. The sequence continues at coordinate 116,915 of PNEQ01026768.1, read as the reverse complement.
TTTTTTTTTTTTTTTTTTTTTTTTTTTTTTTTTTTAGGTTTTCGGTGACTTTCACTACTTTATTGATATATTATTATGTTAAGAGCATTTAGTTTAAAGAAAATATATCGGCTACCTTCATTTGCAAAACTTCCACTGTTGGCTTTTTACGTTTACAAAATTAATCACATTTAATCATAAAACGCTGTCGTTCAACACGACAACATTAAAAATTCAATTTGTTTTTCGTTTGGGTGATAAATATTAGTTGAAGTTTACCACAAATCAAATGACACAGTACTTCAAAGATCACAGTTTCGATAAGACAATTTTTTTGAATTGCATTATAGTTTTCTCTATCATATTGACAGTATTTTGATGACATACACAAACAAAAATTTATGTATAACTAAATAGATATCTTACCTGCTCAGAAACTGGTCCAGAAAGGATACCCTGTCTTTGGTATTTTATTGGTTATCCATTTAAATTGGAATATGGTTATGCATTTTTTAATTCCGTAAATACCGTAGTCTGTAACAGAAATAAAGATTATTAGCTAAAACTTTTTTACTAATCAATATACTATAAAATAGCATGTAGTTTCAAATGAAGTGCCAAATCACACGTAATCTAAAACTGCACGTACGAAATTTAAAAAAAAATGGTCCTTTATTATGAATTTGTAAATAACTATACTCATCATAGCCCTAATGCATAATTCACTTTATAATCTACAATCTGCTTGCTTGTATTTTATAGAATGATTAAAACTTTAGGACAGGAATATTCATTCAGACAGAACAATGTACACTCAACAACGTTTAAAAAATATATCTATAATTTTAATTGTTTTTACTATCACAAAAAGTTTAATGCGAATCTTTTAAAGTCTTGTAACATTTACTCAAACTGTGTTAGGTATATTAACGTATGCTGTAACTATATTGTACTAAATTTGTCCAATCCGTGATGAGTAGTTATTCCTGTATTAGATATTTAAACCTTTATTGTTTGGCTGTGTACTGTAAGTTTAATCAAAATGAAATTATATTAGTGCCACCCGTTTAATTTTTGTCTGTTGAAATATATTCAAGTAAAAATTATTTATGAATTTAACTTTCAAAGATGTAAAATTGACTTCGATAAACTAAATGTAAATCTAATCAGCGTAAAAATCTGCAAAACTCAACAAAACTGTGTGGTTGTAAATTATTAAATGACGACATATTTATTAAGTACACTAAGTATATCTCAAGAAAAACTGTATCAGAAAATATTTAATAATAAACATATTTGTTTTCCGTTAGTCCTTTCTATTTCATTCAAGATGATCGGTATATAATCTAAGAAAAAATTTTTAAACGAAATATTTTATAGTATTAAGTAAGAGAGTACGGACTGTATTGATTAAAATTATCAACTTTATATAAAAACTTTTCATATATTTATTTATTTATTTACTTATGTACGCTATTTAAGACCTTTAACAATTTCATAACTTAAGACAAAAATTTCTTTCAATGACAAAAAAGTAAATATTTATACATGTAACAATGTCTTAAACATAACAGTATGAGATAAAAACGTTTCCCTCGTTAAATTATGTGACTGAAGCATTTCCACAAAAGTAAGTTACTTAGCGGTAGTTAGTAAGCAAGTTGTAACCGGATATGCTATAAGTATTATTTTAAATTGAAACATCACGTGCTATCCACTTCTGCAGGATTGTTTTTACCTTGTACACCTAAAACCTTATACATGTGATATATGCTAACGACCGATCCAGCATTTAACAAACATATTAGTTTTCTGTATTTCAGTGTTTTTGTTATAAATAATTTTAACGTTACAAAATATTTTAAACCTATATATAATTAATCGAGCTAGGAATATTGTGTGAGTTTAACGACCAACATGCTAGAATCCATTATCCTGTGTATACCGAAGCCCTACTTTGTCCAATACCTGCTACTCATTCAGACAGCAGACAATGCACGAATAGACGGGGCTTGAGTATGCATAGGACATTGGATTCTAGCGTGCAGGTATCGAACTCGCGAATCTTTCCTAGCCCTAGATAATTATACAGGATGTTTGGTGATTAAAGGTACAAATGAAAGGGGAGCGTCGAGGACGACAATACAAGCAAATAATGCTAATAAACATAGTTCCGGAAACCAATGGTGTTCCCAATATGACACATTACATGTTACGACAGGAACGCTATAACACCAGTGTTCCCGAGGATCAGAACATCACAATGCTGCACATGTGGACGAAGACATTACAACAAGTGTTCGAAACAAGCGCCGTTCATGTGAAGGAAGGCTTCAGCACGTTTTCGCATCGATGCCCGCACACGTTCAAAAATGCCAGGTGTGATCCGAATGCAGTGCCAACCACCCACAATGCGTTCCTGTAGTTCGTGGACACTATCAATAGAGCTGGCATACACCAATGCTATAAAATATCTACACACAAAAAACAGTGTTGCAACATTGTCATGTTTGCACGTGTCCATACATCGTAACGGAAATACCGTCGTTTCCCGGACATAAGTTTATTAGCATTAATTGCTTGTTTCATCGTCTTCGATAAATCCCTTTCGTTTGTAGCTATGATTACCAATCATCCTGTTTACAAAATATATAAATATAAAATTATATATTGTATGAAAATACAAACGCTTACATTATAACACATATGTTAGATGCACTTGTCCACGCAAACGTACACCACCCCGGATAAAAAGAAGGTAGTACTTCGCAATCAAACAAAGAAACAGTCATTAGATAGAAAGTTATTGGTTCATATTGCAGTTGTAACAAAATTTTATGAACTGTATACGAGAAAAAAAATACACACACCTTCGTACACGCACACATGCATGTTTTCATTTAAAACACAATTCGTCAGACCAGCATGGATACTTCTCAAAGAAATCATACTAACTAGTCTGAACAGTTTTGTGCATAATGCATACTGTGATTTAGTCTTTCATGTGAAAGTAAATTTTAAAAATTTCGACGTGAACGAAAAGCTTGACACCTATTCATAAATGACAATAAATTAACTTAAACCAAATAGGTATGTATATAAAAGTCGGATTAACACTTCCTTGCATACAAGTTTCCTGTAGTTTTTTTAAGTAAAATACTGTAAATTATCTGTTATTGTCATTTCAAGAATTTCTATTGTACACCAACGTGTAAATTTATCTCCATTCTTGTTTAACAATTTTATTTTAGATTCCTTAAAACTCTGAAATATTCGAGTATTTTGCTGTGCGTAGGTACTACAAAACTAGAAGAACAATTAAAAACGTTTAAATTTTATGTGCTTTAGGAAATATAACATATCATTAGTCCTCAATTGGTGCAGTTAAAATAAATGAAACTTTTATTGCAGAAAACACAAATAATTGTTTTATTTGAGATAACACACAGTGCGAAGTTCAAATATACCACAAGAGATAAATATATTTCAGGTACATGATTTCAAACCACTTTTGGAACACCAACATTTATCATTATCAACTAGAGAATTTAGCAGCATGATTAAATAGCATAGTATAAACAGAGACTAATATATCACGCAATAAGTAAGTATAAACGTATTTGACAATATTATTTTCAATGTGATCAGTACTTGAACATTGTCACTTTACTTTGAGTCTAATGCCAGTTACTATAACTACATAAATATAAAACTTAAAAATAAAATTTAGGTAGAACAACAGTTGAGACTTATCAATAAAATGCAATTTTTTGCTAAGCGAGAACACGACATAAAGTCCTAAAGATTTATAAGTCATAAAAATAACTGACTATGTAATAATGTTTAGTTTAACGTAATCGTATTTGAAGTTTTTAAAATTCTAAACAGATTTCCAAAAAAAATATTTAAGATTTTAGCATTACAATCAGTCTTACAGCAGGATATTGATTTAAAACTCTTTTGTAAGAATGTTAAACATTGCCTTATATTCGGTTGTTGCATAACACCAGTTCCACTATAAGCTGAAAAATTAATGTGAGTTTTATAACAATGTGAGTAACGTTTAAATAAAAATAAACCTAGATTTTGAATGCATCACAAATTATCATCGGTAAACCCTATTGTATTTGATAATTTTTGCATTACTATTATACATTTATTGTTGAGAAGTATTGCAATATTTGTAATTTTTTAAATGTGGCTAGAACCAGTATTCATGATCCTATTTAAATTATCTTATTTTTGTAACTTATATTACCGTGTTATAAAATTAACTGGGTACGATAAACCGGGGTAACTTTGACTTTGTGGGGTAACTTTGTCCCACCCAAAATGTTGGTATTTGTGTCGTTTAGTACATAAAGTTTCATACGTTAACTATATGTTTCAAAGAAATTATTTCAAATGCTAGGTTCCAATTATCTACTTATTTAACACAAGACCCCAAAACTAACATTTTCAATGGACAAAGTAACCCTGAAAATGGACCAAGTTTACGGTATGTTAATTATATGTGTGTATATATACATGTACCTACTTCTTGTGACCAGTCCAGAGTGTTTGGCAGATAAGTACTTCAATAATTATCATTAACATAAATAGTTTTGCACACCTTGACAGCAATACGTACTATTATAATTTTATGTTATTTTCATAGTTTAAATTGTAAATATTTTTAAAATTAGGCGTGTACTTACATCAAATTTTCAAACACTTAGATATAAACAGTCCCAATTCAAGAAATCATAAGTACAGCCATTTTAACTAAGGTTACCAATAATTTTAACGTATAAATCTTACGCTTATCTTCAACAAGTTTACATTATAGACTATATACACGTTTTATGCCGATTTCTGTTATTAATTTAGAATTAAACTTACGCAGAATAATTTAATACCAATTGATAATTCTTCAAAATTACCTACAAGTATATAGAGAAATTGATTTTTTTTGTTAGTTAACAAATTTGTTCGATAAGTTGGCAAAACTCTGTTTTTCCCAAACGAATAGGAGCTCACATTCCCAATAGAAAAATAATATTTTTTTTATTATTATGAGGATGCAGTTATTTGACTTAGTTGTTTCTGTCGCGAATAATGTATCTTCAAGAAAACATTAATTGCAGCCAAATTTAAGATGTTTAGGAATTATAAAAATGTTTTCAATCCCACAACAATATTTTTTGCTCGAAAACCTCAGTTCATTATTCTACTGAAACAATAAATTGTTACCAATTTATTTATTTCAAACCATGGTTTACTTTCGATTAGAAATTCTAAGTTGTATAAATAATGCAAAACAGTTCGTGTACAAACTACAGTTAGCTAACATTTTACTTTCGAACATTAAGTATTTTCCTAGATTACGACGAATTCTCCATTGTCGATATTGAGGTTGGCATAAACCTTAATTGAAAGCCTGAATTCTGTATCAGTACAGTGTTCTTTAAGGACAGATATTGTAAGATTTTTTATATTGCTCTTGTCCTGTAATCTAAAAACAACTTGTGTATAGTAATGTTTAAATTAAATAAATTGAAATTAAAAAAGTACTAATTTATTTATTGAAAATTCGTCGGAATTTGTTTTGTTTAGTGGCCAAAACTGTTAAAATTATCTGTACTACCAAGAATATTTAAACCGTCCCATCAATGCCATGCTCTTTTGTTTCCAAATATTTTGCGATATTATTTCTTTTGCGCATAAACGAGAGAAGATATCAAAAATATGTTCGGCAGTTTTGTTTAAAATCGTGTTTTCCATGTAGACTGATTTTTTTTTTCAAGGCATGGTTTAAGCTAATTTCGTAGTTAACGAAATTCTGATTAGTTGACTTTGCAGTCGAAACCATATAATTTATTGATTTGAAAAAAAAAAATTGGTATCACCGAAAAAACCATTTTAAACAAAACTACCAGGTTTTTTATATCTACTCTCGTTTAAGCTGAAAAAAATAACTATCGCAAGAATAGTGACCTTAAATGTGCATTCTTAAAATAAAATAATTGTAACGCAATGGTTTTTTTCGAAGAAAATTTATACAAATATAATAAAATCATGGTGACAAATTACATTTGTAAGTAATTGTTATTAAATATTGATTCCAAGAATAACGGATGCCAATTTAAATAACAGTGAAGTTAAAAATTACAATTCCAAACAAGTCACATAACTTACTTATATATTGGATAAACAATTCGAATCAAACAGCAATGCCAAATTCGTATACGTACGTATAACCTAAAATAAATATATTAAAAAGTTTACAATTAGTTTTTTATTATTAATTAGTTTTCCAGGAGTTTTCTACTACCGTGAACGCAAACTGACTTTTCCTTGTATTTTATTAATTACACTGAGAATTTTTTTCGATTAAACTACAGATTTTCTAGTAAAATTTTATAAATTACACATACTTAAATTTTAAGTTTTATTTATAAGGCACGTTTTCTCAAAGTAGGCCAGTTAGGTAACATTTGTTCATAAAATTTTATAAATTAGTTATTGTGCAATAAAAGTTATTTTCTATGCTAAATATGCCTTTTTTATTTATATTATAATGATAAATTTTGTGACAATCTAATATGTGCTGTAATGGAATTCCAGGATATTTATTTTATATATTTTTCTCATGGGGTGAATTGTAATATTTAGATACTATTTTCAGATTTAAAAAGAATAACCACATAACAGTTTTATATTTTAACATCACCGGGAAAGTATTGTTTAAATTCAGTATTTTAAATTTTAATTTTAATATTATTTTATTTTCGGTACCTTACTCTTTCATTTTTTTAAATTAAGTTCTTGGCTACATAAAAATACATGTTCCGGGAACTGTATTCTCTATGTGCACCCAGTTATCAAAAATCTCTGGAATGCATATCCAGATTCCCTTTGTTGAAAATTTTGGGAGAATAGGCCCTTCTGGTTTGGTCTCTCTTGATGGAAGATGGTCGCGGTAGATCTTCCTCGTGAAGATTGGGACCAGCGGAATAATCTACCGCTACCCTAAAACTAGATCACTCTGGGAGAAGCGATAAGGATAGGACACAACACTTAAATAGTTTGCCGGCTTTAGAAGAGGCATTTCGTTAGAAAATTATTTAGATTGTTGAGTGAACACGAAGCCCACGACGATGCCAGATTTGGTTATACGTTTTGTGCCAGTAACTATGAATTGCGCCCGTAGAATCTTTGCTAACTCCTTTATTAATTACAGCCCAAATTCAGACTTTACATGAGCTACCTTTGAACTTTAATTTGGAGTAAATTGTAAATTTTAATTTTTCCGGAAGTGAACTATCTTTATTCACATCTAGATTGGACCGCCAGCCATCTTAACATTGGAAAGGTCACAAGATTCCACAAACGTATTATTATTTAGAATTCCCCATAGGTATGAGGCTAGGAGCTCCAAATTACTGTACCTAAAATTTTGAGCTATAGCCCGGTGCAAAATTAAACCCACATATATACAAGAACCCAGGAGATTAAGATGTATGTACGAGCGAGAATTACGTTATGTGAGGAGGTAACAGTATTTGACTTTAGTTTTCTGTGTAGGGGAATAACACCTATTTTGTTTTATCATTAAAACCATTTTTAATATATATTCTTTCTTTATGTGTGTTTCTAATTATGGATACAATGTATAAACTTGCTTACAGCCCATGTAACGTTTCAATTAGGATGGTAAGCCTGGAAACACTGTAACTCCACACTATGTCTCACACTAAGCCCTACCTATCACTTATCAGCTACAGATATACACACGCACATATATTTCATCATCTTCTACTCAGTAAAACACACTTACTTACAGATACTCATTAGACATATTAGAGTGCTTACAATGCCTATATTTAAATTATTTGGTTACATTTTTTTTTTTTCAAATAAAGCAAAGTGTTTGTAAATGTTGTGTATGTTAGTACGTTGCTCGCTATGTACCACAAAATACAAGAACTTGCATTTCAATTAATTTCTAAATATTTGAAACTGACAAAATGTAAAAAAAAAATAATTATTATTGTCAGAAGTATATTAAGTACAGTAAATATTCCGTGAATTTGGGTTAATATGTACAGATTCCTGGCTGGCTTTCAAGTTAGGAGACAACAGGCGTCACCCCTTTCTTTCTTCGCGCCAGCAAATGTAACAATTGTTGGTCAGCGTACTAGTGATGCGAGCTTATTATTCTTTAGATTTAGGTGTAGGGCCAGTTTGAATGTGTACAATGCGAACGCAAAACTGAGCAAGACTTCAGTTACGACACCGCCAGACTCGGACATGACCATCTTGGTACTGCAAGTAATGGCAGAAATCTTCGGAGAAGAAGACGGTAGAACAGTCGTCGCTCCAAGTCCGAAATCCCCCTCACCGTTACAAACACGCCTGTCTGTAGTGAGCATTTGGTGGCAGCGACAGTAATTGTCGCCAGATGCTACCGACTATGACAATCCATGTGTTTATATTAATATGTCGCGTGCTCTGTACTGTGGGTGGTATTGTTTGTTGTGGGTATACAATCCATACTCGTCATACGTAAGTCTGTTATTTGCCTCTTTGGTATGACTGTGTTGTTTTTATCGTAAACATCGATCAACCAATCTCTTTTCGAATTATTGATTGCATATCCGCTTCATTGTTATTTCATTTCTTCTAAAGTGAGAACTAATATAAAAGGCAAGTTTACCCACGAACTCTAAATTACACGATTCTTCTGAAGTCAAAGCTAGAATAATGTTCATAAAAGTGTTGTTTTGTCATGTTCTTCAACTCTTAATGATCGCGTCATCTGTACATACGAACAGCGAAGAATCAAAGCCACTCCGATCTCTAATTGAATTTATAGATGAACAGTATTGTCCTTGGCGGACACGCTGCGCCATTCACATGTACAGTTCGTAACATATGTTCCATTTCCCTGCAACTGAACGGCGTATTGCAGTGGTAGAAGTATGGACGCGGGTTTGAGTCCCGGTCATGCACTGGTGATTTAGGTCCTTAAGATTTCCCCACCCATCGTCTGAAGTTTATTTAAGCCATTGGTTCCGTCTAAGACGACTTTCCTATCGGTATGACGTCACACTCTTCCTACTTAGCTATCCTTTCCTGCTTTAGGCATTCCCCAGTGTGAAGTCTATAATGTGGACTACTTGTTCTAGCTGTTTCAGTAGATAGCAGTGTTAAAATGTTGGATTAGATCAATACCATATTTTCTTAGAAAGGAATGAAGACTGGAAAATGTAAAGGCACAGGAATGAAGAAATTTGTTATATCACATTTCTGTTTATAGAGAGACAATTGAATAAAAATAAATTCGAAACGTAATCAAACTTAGATATATTATTTTATCCGTACGATAATAATCAGTATTATAATGACTTACGAAGCTAAATTACCTTTCATCTGTAACTGCGCCCAAGCCCTTGTTTTCTTAAGAATATTTTTATGTGAATATCTTTATGTATGATGTGAACGTTAAATGGTTCTTATTTTCTATATTGTGTTTTCCACACAGAGGAAAAAAAACAGTAACGCATAAACGTCGATTTATTACGTAAGTAATTGTAATAATTATAAATCATTTCGTTTTGATTAAATTGCTAAGTACTGTCTTCCGTGCGATAAAATGTTATAAAATTATTAATAGTTGATGTCCTTGCTGTAATCTTTGTATATGTTGTTTATGGAAGTAGTTTTTAACAAGATTGAAATTTAATGCACGTAATTCTTACTAACGTAAATCATCTCTTCATTCATGTTACACTTTTAATGTTAAATTGGTGCTTTTCTGATACAAATTTCTGTATCAAGTTTAACGAAACATAGTTCACAAGTAATGAGTTTGAAATTAATATAGTTGTGGATGCAAATAAAAACTTTAAACGTTAGTTTTTTTTATTATAAAAAAATCTATTGCTACTATTGCCAGTTATATGTGGTCAATATTTTTCTGTGATTTTTAAAGAAGTTATTCTAATATATAGTATGAATTCGTTGAGAAAACTGTTCTCCTCCTTAAAGTGAATAAAAATTCTGTACAGTTTTTTATCACTTACATATTTATACACACCTATTTTTAACCTTAAATTATTTCACTGGATATAGAATGATAAAAATAACAAACCTTCAAAGGCATTTTGTTGAGTATTTACTTTACTTTCGAAGTGTCAAGAAAATTGAGCGTTCTTCAAAATGTTTTTTCTGTATTTGATTTTAGTAGTTTCTTGGTATTTGATCTGCGGTACTGGTATTTTCATAGAATTAAGAGAATACTTTGTGTGCCATAATGTGCGGCTTTTTTAGTGTTTCGTATGTCATAGAACATATTGTCAGACAGACTGATACTTATATTTAAATATGATTTAAGTATGATAAAATAACATTATTTTCTCATACTCAAGAAGTCATATTAAAAGGATTTTAGAGCAAATAATCAACAAAATTATGGAGAAACCTCAGAACTGATGACGATCCTCTAATAAAAAAATTACATAAACGAAAAAATCCGGTATTGAAGTTAATTGGAAATTTAGTACTACTTTCTAACAGTTTTTCTCGAAAAAGCATACAAACCAAGTAAATTGAACACGTTGTTTAAACTATTTGGTTAATATTTATTAAAATACGTTTTGGCTTACAAAACCCGAAAAATCCTTAAACGTATTGATAAATTAGGATTTCCTTTAGACATCTTCGCTGTTCATTAAATTTGTCTTTTTAATATAAATTGAATTGTTCGAAAGTATTTTATTATAAATTGATGATGTAATTTGAAGTAAAATATTAACATTTGTGTTTCTTTTAGCTGTAAATATACTAGTTATGTTAATCACAAAACCAAGTGACACTCATCAAAATAATATATTTATCTACGATTTTTGATGATGAAAATAATGTAGTAGTAAATTTTTATTAAAATAACAGATGGTGTTAGTTAGTTAGGTAATTCACTAGCGTACCATTTTAAGTGTATTGCGTTATAGAGTAAACTAATTTTCCTTAGATATATAATTAACAAGACTTATCCTTCGGTTAGCGAATAATTTTACATGTGTACTAATTTCTTTGCGAATAAATAAAAAAATTACTACATTATTTAATTTTTTTTTCTTCCGTTGTGTACTCTATTTAAACAAGGAAAATTTATACCGAACAGGAAAAGAAACAAATAGGAAGACAAGAAAGCTAGTTGACATTGTATTGTCATCCAATTTTTAGGTAACTATAAAGTTTTAAGTCCTTAGCTCACCGGGAAGTTAGTTTAAAATTGATTGCAACCTTTTTACCGATTAAACAAACAAACTAAAAAGTGAATTAACATTGCACTGTCATCCAGTTCTGAATTTTGTTTAAATTTTCAAGTCTCTAGCTCATCCGAAAGTTAGTTTACTGTGGTATATATATTATATATTTGAATTCATTATTGTTTCACATTATTGTTTCCTTTTATGTTGCAGTGTCATCCAGTTCTGAGCTATGTTTAAAGTTTCAAGTGTCTAACTCATCAAAAATACAATTTAAAATCTATTGATAAATTTGTGCAGAACAGACATGTTAGAGAGAGAATTAATGTTGTTTACTCTTTCCTATCTTAGATAAGTTTACAGTTTCAAGTCTGTATCTCGTCGGAAAATTAGTTTAAAATCGTTTGGATAATTTGTACCGAACACATAAACGAACAGATAGACAAAAAAACGAGGCAATAGAAACATTGTAAAAATATGACAAGATTCTTCAGCAGTTACTGTAACCTCTATTAAAATAATTATTTTAGAACACTGTGATATTCATGATGAAACTATCTGTAGTAATCGTTTTCTAAACCACTAGTTAATTTTCCTGTAAATATTTTTATTGCGATTTGTGTAAGGTTAAAGTATTGTACTATTTTTTTTTTCATCGATATGTAGGAAGCATTGTAAACTGATTCTTTGGTATAATTCGGCTGATTTGAAGAACTGTTTACCTTACATTTTTTTTATCAGATCCAGTCAAATATCACTTGTAGAAAATAGTCATAAAATCCTGTCTTAAAATATTCTAGCGTAAAATACATCAAAATGTATAATCCATTCACGGTAACAGTAAGTAACCGTCATTTAGCATAATGAATGTGACAAACATATTTTTCCCTGAAATATAAATAAAGTTTTACACGGTATATAAATTTATATATATATAAATTTAATTATATACTACTGATAATCGAACGCAATACTTTAAATATTGCCTATTTGTTTATAACAAAAATCAACCATAACAAGAACTGTAACTGTTTGATTATTTGCTTATAATAATAAAATATTAGTTTTAAATATAAAAAAAATTATATGCTCACAAAATGCTTAACATTCACTCTCCTTAGCACTGGCTACGATGAACTCCTAACCAATAATGAGGATTAATTGCAAAATTAATATTAAATTTAATCCTCTTGGAAAAATAATATTTTTACAAGTCTTTATTTTCAGTATATCGTGAACTTCAATGTCTTTTCATAATTGTTTATTGTAATGTTATATACTCAAAAATTCAATTATAATCTAACATTTTATGTGACTTACATATATGTTTATGTCGTTTGAACATTTTTTTTCATAACAAGTAACTTGTGAATTACTTGTGCTATTTATGTTTTCCTAAGTGGCTACGTGTTTATCAAACACTCGCCACGTTATGCTAATAAATCAAGAAAATATAATAAAGTATACATAATACACTAAATATATATTTTAATGTACGTAATCTATAGAAATATTCAATAATACAGTGTCCAGTGTATACATTCCGACGTAAGATTTACTCGCTGTTTTGATTCGTACTCTTGATTGTGTAATTCTGCAGTTTAAGAATTAGATGTTTATTCTAACTCACAGAACCTGATAATTAAATACTGAATGATCCCTTTGAATACTTATTTACAACAACTCTTATATTATTTTTAACTATCGAGCGTACTAAACGAGATTATTAGAGTGAAATTAATGTCTGTATAAACGACTGTTTACTGTGTAACCAGTCAATTGACTTATCGACTATCTTTCATTAAGTTTAAATTAACTTAATATTTTTTTCTAAATATTTAACTTAGTACGTCCGAATGAATGGTAAGTAGTTTACATTGATAGTTTTACTACACAAAGTTAAATTAATATGTGTATAGTTATGCCTTTTATTCGTCATGAAACACGTTTTGAAAAACTGAAATAACTTATTTACATTAAATTTCTATCGGCGTTAAAAAGTTTTCATTAATAAGAATAAATGTTATATTGTTATATTCGAGCGAGCTATAGAACAAATAAAATTAAATGATTCATATAAATATGATTCAATAGCAATTATCAAAAATGCAAACTGTTAAAAATATTTTTTTTTCATATGTTTCAAATACTGTAAATGTTAAATGACATTACAATTATCCCCTATGAAAACTTATTCGGTTATTTCTCTTTAAGTAATACTATACACAATTTCATGTGTCTACTTTTAATGACTAGGTGAAAGCAAAATACAATTAAAATTAAATTTTTTGCAATTCCTACGCGCAAAGACTAGCAACTCTGATTTGAATGACGCACGTAACACCTCGCCGCTGAACCGTTCCGAACGGCGGTTTTATCGTATTTCTTTTGATTTTTAGTTCCGCGCGAGCGTAACAGAGGGCTCTAGTGTAGCCTCCAATACCCGACGCGATTTTATTGGATTTCTTTTTCGCAGAGACTTCCGTTGCTCTAAATGCTCATTGTAATAATGCCATAATGTATTTAGTGCAACGTTAAATATTTTGTAGTAAATTAAAATAACCGAAAGATTTTTCATATAAACGAGCAATTGCTTCCGTCAAAAGGTTTGCTAAATGTAAGCACTTTCCAAATGTGTATGTCACAGTACGAATAGTTATTTCTATACAATGTATATTGGTATTTGGGTTAAGTTTATAATTCTATTTTAAACGCTCGCAATTGTTTCAACTCATTTATTTACAACACATAAATAAACGTCGTTACTGTGGGAAATTTAAACATTCCATTAACAAATTAACGTGTAATATTTGATTTCAACCCTGCCCCAATTGGCGCTAGATTTGTTAAAAGAAAAAACGTTTCTTTACAGCAAATGATCAAAATGAGGCAAAAATGCCGTGTAAAATAAATAACTGTGAAATAATCTTAGAAAATCGATATTATACTAAAAATTTTAATGATAATTTTTACCATATTGATTACTAAGAATAAAACTAAAAACTAAAACATTTTGATATTTAGTTTCAGTATTTAAGCTCCGTTAATAAATTTTTTTCTTGCGTACGTGTATCTATTCCCAATTCTTACATCTCATCATCTTTCTTGAAATCTTACAAATGACTAAATAATATTTCTTATATTGTATAAACTATTAAATCTACAAAAATCTGTACGGATTTTTCGAAGGATAACTTCCAAATACAATTCAAAAATTTTTTAATATTTCAAATTCTAATGAAATTCTTGAGAACTGTTAATTAAGCTTCGTTATTTACGGTTCGAGGTCAAAGTTATTTTACAACATTAAAGTAGTATTATTTATCCATTGTTTAACATTGTAGAACTAGATTTTATTAGCGTGATATATATTTTAAAAGTAGTTTACATGTAAGGGTTGTGGGCTATTTTATCTTAAATGTGCCACTAATATTTTTTGCTTATGTGTTATGTATACATTTATTTTCTTGAGTCAAATACAAAAGGAAAAATCATACTTAAACAAATCACTATGCAACATTTTAAGATCGATTGCCAGGTCAGTGCTTAAATAAAAAAAACCTCAAAAACTAACTAAAATGTGCAATCTTGGGGTCCAGCATGTAATATCATTAATAAAAGTCGGAAACACACCAGCTATTGAAGAGTTTGTTTCTCAACAGTTGGCTGGCCTTGCTTGTGGGGAAACAAGTTTTCTTCTGCACAAAGTTTGCACACCTCAGGAGCTCATTAGTTGCGCAGCGCTAGTCCACCTTGTCAATCCGGTCTGCGGCCTGGCCTCCCGCCCCGCTGAAGACGCTGCAGCATCCTTGCTGGACCATTATCCCTTCCTGCGCTCCTTGCTGTCTTCCAGGACACGTGCGAAACTCGCAGTTATTGACCGTTATCTGTAACATACTGTAAACATACGTGTAACGCACGCTCAGCCAAAATTTATAAAAAGATAATTCATACTGACAATAAATGATATTAGTTATTCTAAGACACCTTTGTTGTAACAAAGGAATATAATTTTCAACCTTTTAAAATTTGTTTAAAATGAGAAAAAAATGTATAGCTTTGAATTCTGTTTTTTTACTGAAATTTTCAAAACTAAATTTTGTCAAACGCATCATAAAATGCGTTGATACACGGACTTTCAGGTCCTGTAATTTTGATTTCATAAGTTAATTATTTTTTTTTATTTTAGATGCACCACTACGGCCATTTTGTGATTTGTATGATGTATGCAAAAACTACGGGGCAATTTTTTTTTTTTTAATTTCTGGAAATGACATATTAGCTGAAGTGAAAAAATTTGAACAGTGTTTGTCACCAATATAAAAAATACGGGTCCAACGCTCTTAAGGCGGGACACTTTATTTTCTCCGCTAGTATAATTTCAGACTAAGTATTTCATATGATACCGGCAATGATAGCTAGTATAATGCAGTTATTCTGTAAAAACATTTATAACACCCAGCGATTATTTTGTCTTGATTAGGCAAGCGGAATTTTAGACATCCTTAATTAGGTAATTTTAATCAGTTTAATACATGTATCCAGTAATTTACGTGTACTTTAGCAGTTTCATGACTTTGACACAGGAACACAGAGTGTTGTGGAACGTAATTGCTAAGGGTGTGTCTAAAGAACCCCTCCGCAATTTAAGCACAATCTTTAACTGCCTTAACTTAAGCACCGTCATGCTTAAGGAACCATTCCAACTTTATAAACAAGTCATATTTAAATTTATTAATTTTTTAAAGAAAGTCACAGTCTTCCTCGTGTTTTATCAGAACAAATAAAAATTAAATAGAAGTTACAGGAAAAATTAAATCTTACCAAAACAGCAACATATGTTCCAGCTAAAAATTAATAATTAAGTGTGAACAATAAATACTCTATAAATCATTCGTGAAGCATGCTAACTTCCTTGAAAAACATGTATAACAACTATATGTATTAAATTTGGAATTATTTAGTTAACAAACAAAAAAAATATTCTATAACAAATTGTTACTCGAATGACAAGTCAGTAAAAGAACTGGTAATATGAAGTCAAGTCTGCAGTTATGTTACAACAATATTAACAATGCACTGCATAATTTTATAACTTAATAAGTGGACATTATGATAATTATTGAAAAACATTGCTAAAGTTATTTACATCTCAGTAATAGTACATATTTATGACTGTTACAATAAATGCAGTAGTATACAGCCAAAGACCCAACATTAAATATAAGACCATCGCTTCTTATCAAAAATAGTTTTGAAAAATCGTATTCTTAAAATAACCGCAAAGAAAATAGCCAAAGAAATGAACCCGTCATACAAAATTTCCGTTGTTAACCAAACTCACAATGCTACTTTAGATGGTTTCAAGACAAGTTCGGTTAATTTTATAAAAAGCGGAGACAATGAGTATTGAAATTATATTTCTACTAACCGATGAACAACATACATAATTCTACCAATATTCACATAAGGTGTACACAAAACTCATTCAAGGTCGTTTACATATGTGTAAATAATAATTTGTGAAAAAAACGTACTTAAACTTGTTTACATGGCGTTGCAAATTATTGGGTCACCGCTTTGAGTATAAGGTTTTTACGTTTCACTCAGTTTAAAAAAAAACACTTCAGTGTGTTCACTGATGTGGCTTTGGCAGATACAAGTTTATCTGAAAACTGCTGATCGTGCGTTATTGACAACTACTTAGCAATCACATTAAAAAAAACCTTAAACGTGTGTGTGCCCGTTTCCGGTACTCCAATAATCAAGCTTATTTTCTTGTGGTTAAAAACGGTGAAATTTGGTGTATTAAAGGTCCTTTTTTGATATAAAAAGATTTGTGCAGAATCTTTAAAAGGTAAGGCGGCCACAAAAAAAATATTATCTTTAAGGTTTCGTCAAATATTTATAAAGTTATGAATGAATTTCTTATATAGAGGCGATCTATCGACGAGACGATTTCACGTGGCGCATAGAGACTAAGGGTTTGCATGCGGCTCATGCTGTGTCGCCCCTAGCATTTTGTACTACCAGTATGTATATGCATGGTAACGGCTGGATTTATACACTACGTTCGGTGGTCTAGTTAGACGGCCACCTAAAGGCACAAATGCGTAATTGTTTGCAGCTCTGAATATTCTACGACCGTTTGGAATGTTAATTTTGTGGTGTGTTTTTACGATGGGCGTTAACTGATGCTGTTATGATGGTGTGTGAAATCAATGAAAGAGTTACACAATTCCCCTTGGTCAGTATTTATTAAGCATTACACAATGCATTCCTGAATTTGGTAGTAATAGGACAACAAATAGTCTATATATTATTAATTTTATTTAGGAATCAATTTATTTCGTGTAAACACTGAGAAATTTTGCAACTCACCGTCTACGAACATACACGTTCACGTGCGTTGGCTAATATATGGAAATGCGTAGATATAATAGCTTGGTTTTCTTCGAATTTATTAATTTTTTCTACAGTCAGATTTCTTTACATTTCTTTGCATCTATTCTTGCTTCTATACATAGATTCACGTTAGATTATTGTAGCAATGCACGAATTATATATTTTTAAACTACACAGTAGACTAAAAATTTCCTATCTGATCAATTAATAATTATCATACACCTAGAAGATCACTTGGAACAACTTACTTAAACCAAAGCTATGAAAAATATATCCTGTACGGCCCGTTAATACTTACGCTCCTTCTATTTTACATTCATCTGCACTATTTTTTTTTTTTTGCTACAGGCATTAGTGTTTTCTTGGATTTTTATAGTTCCGAAAACAAAAAAAAATCGGATATATATATAATCAACGTATTTATCTTCAACAATTATCTTTTTGTCTAGCAGAAGTGTTAATATTTATACACCTCATGAAATTCTTGTTAATTCAAAATTGCATAACTTTACATTTTTAATGGTTATCTTTTTGTTTTTGTATATTGTAAGAACATTTTATTGATAATCATATCAGAAATTCAGCAAATGCGAAAGAATAACGGAATTTGAGGCATTTGTGAAAATTCGGCAGTAATAATCACCATTGCGCAAATGCCCAGAAGAAATCTTGTAACCAGAATGTTCGTCGCAGTACAACTGCTATAAAATCTACTGTATGAACGTGGCTGTACTTCAGTTATTTGTGGTTATTTGAGAGAGTGATATAATGTTTTGAGGTAGAAATCTGGCATGATTTACAGAAATGGGAAATATTATTGCATAAGTATGCAATAACCTTCCAACGACAAGTTTAATTGTATGACCGCCACAATTACGTATATTCTATCTCTTATGAATATTTCATAAATATTATATCAGTTCTTTTATTTACAAGCTAGTTATTAAATTGGAGATTTTAAGTAACAAAAACGTATGCTTTTTTTGTACCGACACAGAAGTGAACACACAGTAATTGATTTTTAATGGTGAATAATTTAGGTTAAACTTATAAAATGAAAACAGTTTTAATATATAAGGTTATTGCAATGATCGACCTCAATATTGAAGACTGTTCTCTAAGACCTAAAGACTTCCGGACAATGTGCTGGCCTAAACAAAGATTTTTGAGCTCTTGAAATTAGTTTATATTTTAGATAAATAACTACACTAGCAAATCTTATAACTGTAGAGAACGGAACAATTTCATTTATGAAGCGGTAGCCGTAAGAATATCCTATTATTGTGGTTAACAATATCTCATGCACATTAAAATACGTGCAAAAATTCACATGTGAAATTATGATTTATAAGTATAATTTGGTTTGAAAATCCTTTAAGCTGAATCCCGAACTAACAAGGCAATTTCTGAACTTATCTTCCGCCAATGGGTGACAACATAATGCTCTTATGTGTCAGTAACTATTATCTTTAAACTATTAAAACATTTGTGAATTACTTTATTTTCATTGATGACTGCAAGATAATTTGAAAGGAAAAATATACATATAATTCTTAATGTTATTAGAAGAGTTTATAAATGGCACCTTAAATACAGGTATTCAATCAAACAGCAGTCTCAAATTGCATAAGTTATAACTCAATTGATTATACCGAATGTATTTAAATGTAACGGCTCGTACGATGAGCAACACTCACAATGATGTGCTAGAAAACTACATATTCGATAAGAAAACTCTGCAAGTTTCTTTATACCATTATAAAGCCGTGTTAAACGCCAACAAAAAAATTACGAAATATTTGAATAGCAACAGATAATAATCTCCACGAGTGAAAAAAATATGTACTCAAACAAATTACGAGATGCTACACATCTGACTTGGTTGGCCCAACTAAATTTGTAATTTTTTTAACCAGTTATTAAGTCTTGACAGTAAAATATCCGTAGGACGCAAATGTAATGATATGTTTGTTATATAACATGTTGAATTTGTTGTTTTAATATAGACTTTGTATTTGAGCTACGTTGCCTGTAATCATATCTCGAATATTTTTTTGCCTGTGACCTTAGGCTAGCGTAATATAAAAATGTTTTATGTATCTAACGAAGCTGCCTGCAGATTTCTAAAGATAAAAAATATAAAACATTTATCAAATATGCCTGCTTAAACACAAAGTATTTGACGAGGAGTATATCCAGAAGGATACTTCAAGAACTAATAATGAGTCTTGGCGTGGATACCAATGTGTGATTGTTAATTAAGTTCGTGGTAGATTAATACATGATAAAACATCATTATATTTTTCATTAATTCAGCACTAAATTCCTGTACGCCACCAACACAAAAATATTTAGTTGTGAAAATAAATATTAAAATTTTGGACGAAAAAATACGAAGATCTTGCAAAACTAAATTAAGTCCCCGAATAGATTTAGCTGTTACTTTAGAGAAGCTTTACAGGACACATGTTGAAGAGATCGTCTTTGTTTCTTAAAATACTGTAACGGTCAAAACATGTTTAGGCGCTCCTAACATTGTTAAAACGACTTCTTCAGATGGTGAGATCTGGAAAAATACCAACAGTATTTACAAGACTCGATCTTAGAACCTGCACTGGACTTAACTACATACATTCCATGACAATGGTATATGTTCATAACTTTAAATTCCATAGAAAAATGTATAAATGCAGTGCTGCGCGCATAGAGGTGACGGATTTTTTAAGAGCGTGCCAGTGTCGCACTTAACGATCCACTTTTTTTTCGAGCATTAAGTACGAAAATAATGTTAGGAGCTATACTTACGTTAAGACTGCCCTCCACCACACTTTCCTTCGAATTTATTTTGAATTAATTATGTCATCTTGCTTTCTACAAAATATCTGCTAAATGTTTACATCTAAAAGTAGCCACGGCTTGAATCTCTTAAATAATCGGTTTTTACAATATGAGCAAGAAGATAGGAAAATTTTTCGTAAGGAATAAGGTACACGATATATCTTAGGTTTGTAAAGAATTAATTGCTTTCTCTCGTAGTTATATGATTATGGCATTTCATGTGTGCAGCCCGCTTGGTTTACGTTCATTACGTTGATTATTGAATCGTGTATGTTATTTCCCATTTTGAAATGTTACGTGAAAACCAGTGGCGGTTCGTGGGTTGTTGCCATATGGGACTCTGCAGATAGTCGGAACTGTACACTCCTGATGAACACGCCGTAGACCAACGACAATGAAATATTTGCAGGCTACTAGATCTTGTGTGACCACTCAGTAGTAAGGGGCACCTGCACATCAGCGTGTCAGTGGCTGTAGAGTCAACCAGCGCACAACCCTGTACAACTCTTGGCAACTGCAGCCCTACCTGGCAACAACCCACGAGCCGCCACTGGTCCTAATGAAGTACAAAACTACAAGATTCTGTTTTTGTCGGAGATTTTGAGTAGTGTTTGGGTGTGACGTCGCGCATTTTCAAAATAATTTTCTGATTTATTTCACATTTCGATCAGATGAAGACGTGCATCTAAAATATGTTTTAGAAATACTTTTCGCGAGTACGTCAATCTAAAAAAAAAAGACACAATTATTGTTTTTCTCACAAGTACATTAATCCTGACATTTATAATTCATGAAATATATTTTATGTACGTTTGCAACATCTAGAACAGTTTTAAATACTCATTAATAAGTTTGTTTAAGTTACTTACAATTTTGGGCACTTATGAACTACTCTTTCACTATTAAATACGTAAGTTTAAGACTTTTTGTAAGAACACATTTAAAAAATAGAGTCCGGCTTGGTAGCACATTTGGATCACGGAACATTTTGAAGTAAGAACAACGTGAATTTTCCGCGACTTCAAAAAGCAAGATTCTAAGTTTGCAAATTAAATTCTTTAAGTCGTTTATGCAAGTAATTTTTGTGTATGATTGTCTTGTTAAACGAGTAAAATAATTTCCTATAATTTTTTGCGTTTTTCGGATAGTAATTTACGTAAATATGTGTCTACTTTTACTTGACAAATTTAGAAAGTTAACATTCAAATATCTTCATAACAAACCAAATACAACTAGTTATGTTTACTGTGGAGTGAATAAAGTAATAAGTACTTGTAATTTTTCTAAGAAAAACATTAATTCATGCAAGTCTTCTATGATAATACATTTAAGCAACAATTGTTATAAATTAAACAGTTGTTGTCAAGTTACGGGGCAATTAGTAAGAACAACTGAAAAATTTTAAGCTAATTACATGACTTATACTGCAAAAATTATCACTGCGAGCATTTCACCGCCAGCGATATTAACTGAACATTTTATAAGTTAGTTCAAAAACACTCATGTGCAGTAGTGCTCTCACTGTATTTAAAAAAATACCAGTCAGTTATACAAAATTCGATTTGTATTTTAAAGTATCAAATACGAAACAACCTATAGGTTATGGAAGTGATTGAATAGTTGAAAATTCAGTCACACACACACACATTAACTTTTATTGCTCTAAATTAATTGATTAAAACTGAACAAAGTTCTATTTTTATAAATCCGTAATTTAAAAAATTTTATGTCACGTTTTACTGTTTCTTAGATAAATAACTGAGAGTCACAATTAGAATTTTTTAAAAATAAATTAACATAATTTAGGACTAAAACTGGCAAAGATTAGCTTGTCTGATTTGTATTTATGGATTTCAGTTAAGTAAATATTGTTTGCCGTTAAATTTATTTTAATTTAAGTTCCGTAAATGAAATAAAAATTATGTTTATTTCTATTGACTGTTTCACTCAAAGTGCAGACTAAGATGTGGCATTCAACTATTCGTCATTCTTGGTAAATTTTTTGGTTATAAATGGTAAAACATTTTTTAACGTAAGAATTCTTTTTAACTTAATGTTTACGTAGAACAGTACTTACTCAGCTAGGTTTTCCATCATTTTATAAAAATTTATGTTTATCTGCGATAATGAAATAAAACCTTCACATTGATGTGGCTTAACAACTGGTTATGGGCTCAGCTACCACCCGGTACAGGCTACCGATAAATAAATAAATATATATATATAAACTTTGGAAGATAATTTACAGTTTAAAAGATAGTGCCAGACTACAGTTTCTCATTTAACCTCAAGAAAATAAGTAAAAAAATAGCTAATTTGTAAGACATTTTTTGCAGAATGATACTAATTAAATTTCGTACTGAGCCCTTAAAGCAATTTGAATCTGATATTTGTATAATACAGTGCAATCTGTTCTAATAAAAAATGAAATTTTATACTTTGCATCAGGTACTGTAAACCCACTGAAAATAACGAATTATAATTGCGACAATATGTGATTTATAATAAATGTATGATTTTAAACTTTTGGTCTAATCAAGTAAACTCAAACAAAATAAAAACCTGTACTACTTGTCAACATGTTAGAGACACACTTGAAGAACGTTTTTCAAAATAAATGACCAGAAAAAATACTACTGTTTTAAAAAAAAGTATTTTGCAAAAATTTCACGAAAATCATTACATTGGGTATAGTCTCTGTAAATATGCCAGTGCGGTTGATGAACTTACTGACATGGGTATAACAGTCAGTCTTGACCTCATTAGTGTAGTGATACTGTCGACATTGCCTCCTTTCTTTGAACGTTTAAGAATAGCCTTTGAGTAGAGGGATAGTCTTTCATCTCCTTGGATTTAAAATTTTATATATATATATATATATATATATATATATGTGTGTGTGTGTGTGTATGTATATTGTTTTCGTAAATTCATTACACGCTGTTTACTGACACTGCAAGTGCGACAAATGTGTACTAATTACAAATAGTTTAAGGAGATGTTGAACTTCATGCACGAAGAAAGCGGACTCTGATAGCGTATTTTACAGTACAGTAACAGAGTATTGAAAACAATTAAGAAGTTTTTTTTTAACATTTTACGTACGGGTAAATTAAACACATTTGTTTTCTTATTTTTTGCTTTTTGTTATATTTCCAGAATCATAAGCATACCTTGCTACAGCAACTACAAATTACAGGCGGTTATAAATAACTTCAACAATATTATAGTATACATGCTTTTTAATAATGGAAAAATATGGCAATTGTGGTGTTTTCGTAACATATTACGAAATACAAACTGCTTAACTATACATGGCGTACCCATTGCAATTCTGGGGATTCTATTCTTATATGTGGTAGTAGTTTAGGGCCTATGTGGTTTATGATATTTTCACAGGAAGGGGCCCTTAAACATTAGACCGTATCTGTAAACGAAAATAAAAACTGTCGTTTGTTAGAATTAGTATCCGAAAACCCCGGCTGCAAGCAGCACGGACACTGCAAAAATCGTGGTTAGTACTGAAAACTCGGTATTGGTTTCAAATAATTCGTAAGATTTATATTTTTGAACTAATTTGCTGTCGGTTTCAAAAATAACAAACAAAGGTTACAATGTCCTATTACATAAAAGCAATGAAGAAGTGAAAAAATCGAAAGCGAAGTGTCATGCTTAAAGTCACTTAAGCCAATGGTTTCCATTATTTGGATTCTAAAATTATAAAATAATTAATTTTTCGGAAACTTGCAATAATGCAAGAAATAACAATAACTTCGCAAACTTTAACATAAAGAAGTGACGTTAAAAATGCTTCAAAGTAACTGTAAAAGATTTCGGTTTTAGGAAAGAGGAAACGTTTTAGGAAATTGTGAGACATGCGTGAAACGGAAGTTAACAAGGCCATTATTTCCTATTAATGACAATAAACAAATTCTGAAGTTATTTAAATTATTCATTCAGATGTCTGTAGCACCGTGCAATGTAAATGTCACGAAAGATCCAAATATGTTGTAATATTTGTAGTAGATTATTGATTGTACCATGTATTTTCATAATAAGAAAAACTAAGATTTGGAAAATTTCAAGAATTTAAAAAATGAGGTTGCAAACAATTTTGGAAAGAATATTAAGTGTATTCAGAGTAACAGCGAAAAAACCGAACACAGCAACAGTAAACACAGCGAAAAAATTTCCTAATACAAACGGAATCAGATAAAGACTGTCTTTGACATATACCCCAGCAATGTGTCCATACAGAACGAAAGAATCGTGCACTTATGGAAAAGGCACAGTGTTTACCAACAGAATAAAATTTTCCGATAACATTTTTGGCTGAAGTAATCAATAAAATCAGTAAAATTCCTCTAAAACCGAACACTATCACGTATTCTTGAAACCCAATCGCAATTTTAAAGATGGCTCGGACATATTCTATCAGACCTACACTTTCACATACTCGTCCCAAAATCTAATTGTTTTAAATATGAATTTATAAAAGAAGAAAATTTGATACAAGAATGATTTAAGGGTTTAAAAGGGTTACTCATAAACAATGACAAAGTATAGAATTTGTATCCCAAAGAAATGAAACAAAGAAAAGTATCTTGAACCGTTCAACTACTAGATAACTTTTATCAAACAAAGGTTTCAAGAAACGTTAAACCAATCACAAGTGATTATAAAACTATTTCTAGTGAAAAAAATTAATTTTTACGTAATAAAAAGAATAAATAAAAATATTGATGTAGTGCCGAGGAAAGAAATTCCTACAGGAATTGAATAAATCGTTTGACATAACGGTTTAGAAGCTTTGATTGAATAAAATGAATCTACAATGAGGTCTTAGCTCAAATGAAAACTTGCATCATGGACAAAATGGACAAACATCAGTTTTATGTGACAACGTGATGCTCTCAGAACAATTAAATGGTGAAGAATTTTCTGACAACTGGGATGGAGTTATTAAAGTAGAAATTAAAACACAATGCAAAATACATCATGGGCTACAAGATGGCGTTAGAGGAGAAATTCTACACAGCTGGTCATCTTAGAACAAGTCAGGCCAATAGCAAAGGAATTTTCTCAACTCCTAGGAAGAGTTTTTGTGGAAGCCATGCTATAGTGGAAAAATCTTAATTCCATAAGATTTCTGCTTAGATGGCAGTAGAAGAAAATCTCGAAATTCACACATTAGACGTTTCGGCAGCATTCTTAAATGGAGAATAAGGTACACATGTCTTCGTCGAAAATTAAACGTTATTTAAAAAAAATGCTTACGTGGACATGGCCGTTAGAAAGCATAGATGAGAAAATGCTGGAAGCTTTTGAGATGTGGATGTAGAGTAGGATAGAAAAGATAAGTTGGATGAAATGAGTGCGTGACCAATAAAGAAGTACTGCAAACGGTCGGTTTGAGAAGAAGAATAATTAAAATTACACTGATCGCCAAACTTTTTATTTTTCAGTAACAAAAGGTATGTTCCACTATTGTCAGTGTACTGAATAATAATATAACAAATAAATGTCTGCAGGACGTACAGTATTTTTTGTTATGTATCGTAACATAATATTCATATTAATATGTTACTGTTCATATGTTGTATAAAACAACATTATTGATAACATCAATGGAAAAAGGTAATTTCCATTATTTTTTGTGTAATGAATCATAATACAACCTAAAATATTTACAGGACGTAATCATTTTGTTATAGATCTTAAAATAATATATTCGTTACCATAAAATAATTAAATGTTAATATAACACTTGTATATAATAAAATTGCAATTCTTGGGTGATAATTTTCGAACATTCTGTTAAAAAAGAAGGTACAAAAGGCATTATTAAAATAATTCTGACAGAACATTTTTTAACTTTTTTTGTACTACATTGAAATTCACAAACACAGGATAGACAAACAGGTCGTTTATTTCTTTTATACTTGACAGTGTCATTCCTTTGCAAAAACCGGCAGTAGTTGCCCATCATAGCGGACTTCCATCTGCCATGATACCTCTTCTCCATGATACGTAGATCCTAACGGAATCTTTCTCCCTGCTCATCACTAACAGCGCCTAGGTTCTGGGGGAAGAAGTCTAGATGTGAGTGCAAGAAGAATATCTTCAAAGACATGCTGCATCCAAGGGTTTCGTAGGTTTTAATAAGGTCATGAACAAGTTCAGTGTAGTTTTCCTCTTTACTATTCCCCAGGAATCCCTTTACCACAGATACAAAAGATTTCCATGCCGCCCACTCTAACAAGTACAGTCGATCCTCGAATTCAGTATCATTAAGTAGCATTCTGATCTGTGGTCCAACAAAAAATACCTTCGTTTAGTTTAGCATCACTTAGTTCAGAAAATATTTCCTTTAAATAAAAAAATCCCGCACCTGTTTTGTCCATTGCCTTCACAAAATTTTTCACTAGACCAAGCTCTATGTGTAATGGCGGAAGAAGTACCTTAGAAGAATCAACTAATGACTTGTACTTAATGTTACTCTTGCCAGAAACAAATGTCTATATCTTGGG
Source organism: Medauroidea extradentata (assembly GCA_003012365.1). Classification (NCBI taxonomy): domain Eukaryota; kingdom Metazoa; phylum Arthropoda; class Insecta; order Phasmatodea; family Phasmatidae; genus Medauroidea; species Medauroidea extradentata. Next base: position 89,908 of record PNEQ01026768.1, on the reverse strand, counting down.
CCATCATTTATTTTTGTAATGTTGCTGTGTTTCCCTATTGTCCCATAGACACATATAGCAAAAACATTTGGTGAAGCCCCTTAAGCGAAAACAGCAAGGCAATAATTATTAAATCACCGCATATTTGCCATTTATTAGTGTCATACTTTAGGGCAACAAGTATTTTTTCCATACTTTCATATGTTTCTTTCATTCCCACACAACGTGCAACTGGAACAGAAGGCTTCTGATTTATATTATGCAAAAGTACAGCTTTCAGGCTAAATTTCGAAGGTTCTATAAACAGACGCCAATATGTGGGGTTATGTGGTATTGTAATTGCATCCATTCCCCCCAAAATATCTGTCCAGAAACACAAATAATTCCGCATTGTAAAAAACGAAGACAAAGCCATATTTTTCTTTCTAAAGACTGTTACTTTTGCACCCTTAGCAAGCAGATTTCAGTCTTGAAGTCTTGAACTTAAAAGTTCTGACTGTTGCTTTGATACGCCCAGATCCCGTACAAAATCACTTAATTCTATTTGTTTTATGAAATGAGGTTTGCATGGATTTTGTGGAATGTAGGTAGGATCTGCATCACTTGCATGTCCTTGATCGCGATCAGTATCTTCCTCAGATGAAGAGGAATTTACTTCTGTCTAGTTAAGTGCTGGTATGGGTATAGGAAGGTCTGCTCATGGGGAACCGGCCTTATAGCTGAAAGCACATTAGGATATTATATTGTGCACTTGTTCTTTTTTTGAATTTCCATCAGTTTTGGTAAAGCAAAATTAGCAGTCATTACAGTGATTGGTAAGTTCACGCCACACCAAAGGTACTGCAAATGACATTGATTGTTCATCACCTTTCACCCATTCACATAAAATAACATAACATGAAATGCAACACACATGTGGGGTCCACTGTTTGTCTTGGATCACCAACATGACAACCGAAATACAAGTAGTATGCTTGCTTTATAGTTCTTGATTAACTACGACTTTGGGATTTTATAATATACTTTTCACACTTATAGCAAAACTTCTGTGGTGAATTTACACAATCTCGACGATGTTTCTCCATTTCAAAACACTGCATTCACACTGTTGTAACAAAACAGGTTTTCACACCAAGAAAATCATTTGAGGTTATAACAAAAACTTCCCTCCAATTTTTACCAAAGGAAATAAACACTTCTGCCAACAACTGCAGTTATATATTCCTGTTTATAAACTGAAGATTCCTTAAAGGGGGGATTACTTTGCACCTCTAGGGAGCACTACATTGATAAATATTAATTAGTATTATACATATATAGCACTGAATTTATCTTTCGGAATGAAACTGAGAACTATTATATTTCCGTCAACTTACGTGCTATGCTTCATTAAAAATTAAAATGTGTGTTGCAAAGCTTAATCAAAATTGTGCAAAGTAACCACACTTTACTGTACTTCATAACATAAAATTGTGATGTACTGGCAATTTTTACTCATCAGATATGTTGTCAGCAACCAACCTAGCAAAACTTTTGAGGCTACTAACCATATTTCATATAAAATTTGACCAATTATATTTAAAATCCTGCCAACTTGTGCCGTTAAATATTCCAAGGATGATTACCTCTTCATAAACTGAAGATACTTTGTTACATAAAAATGTGATGTCCTAGCCTTATTTACTCAACATATATGAAATCAGGAACCAAAACACATGTTAAATCAGGATTTGTTCGTGTTACTAAAACCTTGTCGACCAGTGTTATAAGAGAAAGGAAGACAAATTGGATAGGGTACTCACTGAGAAGGAACTGCTTGTTTACAGAAGAAAAGATTGAGAGAAAGAAGAAGACACAAAATAATAAATGACATCAAAGGAAGCGGAAATTTCTCTAACTTGAAGAGGTTGGCAGCAGACCTGCCTTTAGGCAGAACACTAATGACGATGAGAAAATAGTTGAAGATAGTGAAAATGGAGGGGGAAAAAAGTAGCATTTTATCGTTTCGAGCAGACTGGGAGAATTTTTTTTTTCAGAATCATGACGCAAGACGGGAGTATCCAAACTGCAAACTATCTCGCACTGATTCATGTGCATACGTCTCTGAAATAAGGGATCATCGTAGCTCGTTAAAACCTTTCTTCAGAAAAAAAGTGCGAATACACAATGTAAGAATAATAATATCTCCAACAGAATAAATGTATGCAGATTTTCAGACGAAGACAATGGCACCACCAAATTTGACAAATGTTCGTGGTCTACATAAATTGATGAAATGCACTAGTTAGTCAAGTCAAGAAAGACAAGAATTTGGCCATGTGAGGAATTAATTCCAAGAAAGCTGAATATACTATACCCGCAAATCACAGACGTGTAGCATCGATGTTAAAATGTTCTGATTGGTATAATCTAATGAAATACGACTCTGCATAAAAAACAGCCAATAACCATGAAGTAGAGCTGCAAATGTGTACGTTAGGCATTGAAAAAAAGTCGAGCAAAAATTTTTTTCGTGGAAACTTCCAGTCCCTACCGATCAGTTGTACATAATATGAGTACATGTAGTGTGTCTTCAGAAAATAATAATTAAACGTACGTTATGTCAAGATGATCGCAACATATAATACAAAAATGGTAGCAGCGATTGACGTTTAAAAATTAAGTTATATTTCTTTGTTTAGCAATAACATTTTTTTTTTACAAAAATTTTACAACTGAACTACAGTAACAAATGAATTTGTAACTAAATCTCTGAGTTGAATTTTTTTCTAAGTTTTACGTCTATGAGTAAAAAATGTCCCAAATTGGCCAGCTTGTTATTGAGGAAAGTAATATTGTTGGTTTACTGCGGATAGTTCTTCTACTGCTGACAACAATGATGAAGAAACAGTGAGTTCTGAAATGTGGCGTAGATAGAATCTGACAGCGACAGGTTGCTAGGCTGAGCGCTAAGAGCAGCACTGTTCAAGAAGCATGCATGTTGGGGTGGTGTCGCCAGTGGAAATGTGTATGCTGAGGTCACCGTACTTCTTCTGTGCAGTACAGAAATTTCACTCTGTGGGTGTCAACTAGCAAAAGGTAGATTTAGACTAAATACAAAGATTTTTAGATAGAAGTCATTTCACTATTCGGAGGATATACGAACCGTGGGCTTGGAGTTTGGATTGAACAAACATTCAAGAAATATATTAAGACTTGGGGAGGCTTGACTTGTGGAAGAAGATTTTCTCAGTCTGAATTTAAAGAAATTGATATTAGCAATGTATGCCAGTATTAACACTTGCAACTGCCTTGAAGATTATGTTAAATTACAGACAACTTGCTGGAAGAGAGCAGGATATTACTTGCAGAGAGTCCTGAATTCAACTAGAGAACATAGATTTGAAAAAAAAATATATATATTGTTTTTATTTGCATTCTCTTTTTCTGAACATTTAGGAGGCGATGTAGGTAACAAATGGTATCAGAAGTGACTAAAACATAAACTTCCACAAAAATTGTATCGTTGGACAGAAACCCACGAATGAAATCGTAGGTTCTCATTTCCATTCTGTCAAAAATGAAACGTTTCAACAGAGTTTGCCTATTTCAACCACCAACATGAAAGCATCAATCCACGTGTGTTTGTGAACACAACTATACTTTTCCAAAGAATAGTTAAGACCAAACATAAAAATAAAAACTACGATCTTGATCCGATTCCACTGTCCCTTTGTGATAAAGTCAGAATAAATGAAACAAATTAAACTTTTTTTTATCTGAACATACCGATGATTTCAATTTCGATGATGCCACTTTTGTTGTGGAAGGAGGTTTCTTGTGCATAGTGTTTGTTGGCCTCGACTGTCAACTTATGAAGAGGTTGAAGTCTTACATAGAGACATAATACGGCCAAAATTATGTTGTTTTCGAAGGGCTGCAGCAACACGGACGTGTGCATCAAGATTGTTGAAAGATTTATACTAGCGATGAAAATACAGTTTCCTGACAAAGCTGTAGAAGAAGCATTGACACCAATGGTCCGGCAACAAAAATTCTTTTGCGAACACGAAACACAAGGACAGTTTCATTAACCTTGTCAAAGCCGGCATTCAAGTGCAGCAAACGTTAGCTTTGTTGATACAGTTACAGAAATTGTTTGCGTTGCCACTAGATTGTGGTCATCTGTAGAACTGTTTATTGTTGGTCTTCATCAAGTTAATGATTGCATTATATCCTGAAGGACTTAAACATTTGTTTTTTTTTGTAACCTGGATGGAAGAAATTGAAAAATGTGTATACTCGTCTAAAGAACTACAATCGACAAACTCTGAGATATATGGTAATGTTCTTTTTTCAACAAGCAGCGATTGAACGTGATACTGTGTATGCTGTTTTCCCCATTATAAAGTTTCAGTTCGTAAAAACAATGGGACAACATACAGGTCTGCAATAAATGTGTAGATGTATTATATAGGAGACGGGTGTCGGCAAGTATTATTGTCGCAGCAGGGGAATGAATTCATCAGAAACTACATTGTGCTCTTAAGACGGTGATTTCCTTGAATTATATCCGATGTAACTACTTCAACAATGCGCTTGTGGACAGAAGTGAATATGGCTAACCCTCCACCAACATCACCAGTGGCACATCAACATTTCTACATGCCTACTATCGGGTACTATTGTGGCGTGGACGAGTGCTCCTTTATCATAATTGGGGCTGGAATGTTACCCGAAAGACCTAAATATAGCTTGATCCACATAATCTAGAATCACTTTTGAAATTTATTTCACGTGGTTGCATGTAAGGCTGCCGTAAGAACTGCAGTTGTAAAAAAGCTGATCTAAAATGTTCTGTCATTTATATTCAATGTCAGGGTAATGGCTGCACGAATGCTGAAGAGTTATAACCTGATTATTCATAATGAGGATTATGATGTTAACAGTGAATGTGACGACAAATATTTTCTGATGAACTTTAGTGATTGGATAAATTATGTGATACACACAAAATATTAGCTGTAAAGGCATTGATTGGTCTTGTAAATCAGACGTAGTCTCCGGTTATTATGTCACCTTCTAAAACTTAGAGCGCTGATAAACTGACGGAATTCGGTGCTATACGTGTTGCTGTTGGTGACATTTATGTACCAAGATGTTCTAATTTATGTTCGTTTTTATAATCATGAAACGCCTCGCTTTGAGTAAAACATATCTAGCAGAATATGCGTATTGGGGACACCACGTTAAAATAAAATGCTCCTGTTAACTCTACCTCGTTGATATTAAAATGAGATAAGTATGATATTCTTCATGACAAACCAATATTAAACATTAGGAAATCAAGTGCTTCTTGTAATTACTTACATAAAGAATGCATACTGGTGTTTACCAAATCTAGTCGCCGGGCAATCTTTTGCTATCTCGTTTTGAAGCCATCATCTTGGGATGTCCTACGCTGCGCCGCCACACTATATGCTGCGATGTTTTTTTTTTTTTTTTAATTAGTAGTGAGACCATATTCTGCTTACTCTGCTCTGTTTTGTATTGTTTTTAACAGTTGGGTATACTACAATTAAGCATATTTTACCACATGATGAACAAAACTTCCATTTATGACGGTGTTAAGTGCCTGTATCTTTGCAACGACTCATTTCACGCATAAATGTTTTAAGGCACTTTTCATAGATCACTTTTTTTAAACATATTTAGTTGAAAACGTTTTGTGATTTAATAAGCTGTTCTCGATTTATATGCAAGACCTTTTTGTGGCTGTCATTTTCCAATATGGTGGCGGTTGTCTAAGTCAGATCGAAACGGGGCCATTTAATTATGTTAAAAAGAGCTTGAAATAAAGGTCTCCACAAATATTCTACTTTCTTAGAATGCATTCCTCAGTTCATGCTAATTTAACTGGACTATGTTCTTGAGCGGGAGTTTTTAAACAGATCACCCAAAAGGACTTTATACTCTTATGGATAAGGAGAATTATTTGTCAAATGGACGTTTAAGACAATATGAAATAATATTTTGCTTGTGTTTGTTACTAAAGTATGTAGGCTAGTTATCAGCAATTAAATAAAACTGCACAATTTGCACGGATTAGAGTATTAAAAATATATATATATTATCATTGGTTGAAAAAATATGCCTACGTATATTTATTTTATGAACCAGCTGTTTACATGGTTTCGACCATACTATGCTATAGCTCCTCTTCTCCAGTTTAACTTGAAAAAAATTAAATATCAAAGGAAAACCTAAATTGACGAATATCGCACCATAAATAAACGTCTTATTATCTAAAATTATATCGTCTGGGTTCTAGTATTATTTTGAATTGCTGCAGCATGAAGTAGATTCTTCTTGCCATTCATTTGTTTCAATTTTCTTCCGTTATGTTTCAAGGATGATAATTTCCTGAGAACTCTAGAGAGAGGAATAATAGGGACTGCCACGTAAGTTGCTTTTGTGTGTGGTTGTTTGTTTTGAGCATGTCTTCAGTGATTATTTATTATATTTACTCTTTACTTATGCACACCAGGTCAATCTGAAACATTTAGCGAGGTTACGACCAACATAATTGTGGTTATATTTATATAATTTGTAGTTTTACATTAAAGTTTTCAAAAACTTGTATTTCCATACTATGTAATATAGTAAAAATTTTTTTTGTTTAATTTTGTCCGTATAAATATACAAGTTATACTAAATAATGAATATCGTATGAGGAAGATGCTCGTGGACCAGGATATAGCAATCCCGAATACAAATTTCATTAACGTACCCCGAAGCATGACATGAAATGATGCCCTACGACGGAGAAGCGTCGGAATGAGAATGGTGGGAGGGAACCGGATATCTCTGAGAACATCCACCGACCAGTGACATCGTCCGGCACAATTACCACATGCGAAAATACCGAGACCGACTCCGCCGAGAATCGAACCCGGATCGCTTGCGTGGGAGGCGAACGGTCTGACCACTCGGCCGCCGCTGCCACACTATATTTTATGCTAATATTATATTATATTAATTATTTAATATTGTCATTTACTGGGAAATAATATTAAGCATATTGTTTTGTTCAATATTCACCAATAATTTTATATTATAGTAGTTACTCTACGTTCATAAGTTGATTTACTAAACATGTTTACGTTACATTTGGCAATGAATTTTCTATATTTTATTTTATTTAAACCTTGGCTGTATTCATAATGAAACGCGAACAGCATACAAATAACATACTAGCGTAGTCACTTCCATAATATGGATTATTAAAATCTAATAATCTGAAATAATTTGCGAAAATATTCGTGGTGTCAATGTGTTTAATTTTCTACTATCACTACAAGTTAAAAATCAAATTATTCGTGATTTCTCTTCGATTATCATAAAAAATACTAAAAAAATTTCTAAAATGTCATTCATTTTTTAATCTACTGCTGTAGTATTCCTAATTTGTGGATTGGATGCATACAGTACTCACTGCATGGCGTAGGCCTACATAAGTTAAAAAGTTCATTAACTTCCGGTGTGCGTGAGTTGCACATCTTTGTAGCAGACACTACCTATTAATACGCGTTCAACTTGGGTGCGTACGTGCAGTTTGCGTAACGCAGCGAGTGTAGCATATGTGTTATTGTTTAATGCACGTTGTTGTATGTCATTTGGGATGAAGTGAGCACTGAAAGTTTAACCTCTGAAAAATATCACTAGGCGTTTGTACATATACTTCAACATTAACTATAGTCCCCTTATTCCTTGCACGGTTGGTAGCGAAATTACGGAAAACATTCACCTACAGTTTCATAGTTATACAACAATATTGAAACAAAATCAACTGAAATCTACATAGTTGTATTTAATATAATTAGGTGATATTTTTTTTATCGAACTGTATAGGTTCCTATCGCGTGCACACTTTATCGTACACTCGCAGTCATCATGTGACGTGTCCAGAGAGGTTAGACGTTTCCCGTCGTTTGCCGTTACGAGCGGAAAGATACGAATTGGCTGAAAACAGAACTTAGCAGGGTTTTTCTGAGTGCTCACTTTATACCGAACCGTCTATATATAGTTTATCTAGTCTGGTTTCCTTCAAGTAATCTGCTGGCCTGTGAGTTGTATGTTGTGCTGAACAGCAGCTCTCAGAGTATTGTTTGCAAGCTTATTTACCTACTCTAAGTTTGCTCAGGATAATATTACATTTCCTAGTGCTGGATCATGGCGTACGTAAATGTGAAAAGTTCTACATACAGTAACTGACTAATTGTTTTGAGTTGCCCCAGTGATGGGATGTTTATTGTCTTCGGCCTACAGTTTATTTATGTTGTGTCTTTTACATACTATTTTATTATGTCTCTCGCAAGTGATCGCTCTTTCGTTCTGATATTTCCTCATATAAATACTTATTAATCTATATTTATTGTTTGCATTTATTAAACATCGTGTTAAAATACTTTCAACGAATTATTTTGTTCTGTCGCCGGTAGTGGTAGTTTGATCCGACATGTCACTTCTATTTAATTTTCTTGTTGATACGTGCTGTATTATTTGCGTATTTTGTGTAACTGACAATCTTACAGCTAGAGAAATTTGTTTATTTGAATTCTTAGGTATTATGTTTAGATCTCCCATGGAGGTAGGAGTATACAGGAAATAGTATGTTGAGATTTCCTTGGTGTCGACGATTTATGCCAGTTTTGCGCGAACAAAACGATGTTGTAGCGTAGCCAAACACAAACAACTCTCAGTAAGCGTTTACGAAAACGAAGTATCTACGCGGAAGTAATGGTCACATGATCAGATCTAACCAGTCGTTGGATGTTTAACGAATTTTTCCGACCGCACATAAACTCGAATAATCACTGTAAAGAAATGTTTGTAATTTTACAAAGAAAATATTTGGAAACCCAGTTGCCAAAGAAATTTCTTGTAAATCTACAATGGTTGTCCTTGTAATAAAATACAAAGGATTTGTTTGTAAAATTACGAGGAATAGCCTTGTAGTTGTACTTTCAATAAGAAAACAAAATTATTTAAATTCTTATTTTATTTCATAACTAACACTGAACTCATTTATCAGATATTATATATTTTGAATAAAGGACGTTTACATGAAATTATTTTGAAAAGAAAAAAAATTGGAGGTGCTAAGTTTCTAACCACTCGCCCCGCTGTCATAACCTGCGCATCTGACCCTTTTTTTTTTTTGTGTTTTACTAACGAAAATTTCATACATTGTACATATTACATGGAGCTATGTATCACTCTTCATAAAAGTCCAGTGCTGAAACAGAAAGCAAAACAAATAGAAACAAGCACTATCACTGTGTAGTTAGTGGAACAAATATGCTCAAGAATAGGATTATTTTAAACATAAATAGGTAATGTCCGTATCTTCACCGTAGCGTACCGTCTTTAACCATGGCCCATCTAGCTTGCCTTTGACCACTGTGAGTTCTGTACCGCAGAGTCTTTATTTTATTCGTATAAATTCAATATACAGTTCAGTAATAAAGCGTTCCTTTAAAGCACGCAAGTAATACAAACATTCACTTTATTCCAGAAAAATGTTTTCCAGAGGTTGTGGTCTTTGCATAAGTAATTTCCGGCGAACCTATGCTTTTGGTAGACTACACATTTTTTCAAAGTTTTTTTTTCTGTAAACAAAATCCTTTTAACATTATAAACTAATAATTTTACAAGAAAAATGTTTCAACATTTACAAAAGTTTGTACAACTACAAAGAAGCGCCTTGTCATATTTTACAAAAAAAAAAATTACAATGATGGAACTGTCGGTATAAAGGTACAAAGAATTCATTTGTAGTACTACAAAGTTTACCTTTGTAACTTTATAAACTAATGATTTCTCAAAGAAAATCTTTGTAAATTTTACAATTTTTTTAGAGTGTAGCATGTGCGGAAAAATCTGCAGAAGTGGTATATTGCAGTCGCCGATCGAGGTGTATTATAAGACCAGGCTAGAACAGTGTGGCACATCCTTCTGCATTTGTACATTGTACGTATATTTGTTCCTTTTTAAAAGTTTTCTTCAAAAACACAGATGCTTATTTGGGAGATTCCGTGTGTTGCACCATTCTGCACCATTTTTGAACATATAATTGCAAGAACTAGCCAGATAATTTTTATCACAAGATTTTGTAACTATATTGAAGCATTTAATTCCGATATTATGTAAACAATTGAACTGGATTTAGGCCACTTTTCCTTTTGTATAAAAGCACATTAAACAGGTATCACGTGTAGGGCATATTGTTACCACCAAGCTTCCAAGTATTGTGAAAAATGGTTAGAACTCTGCTAATTTTATCAGTATATTCCATATTTTTTGGAAGTTTACAAGCATTTTACTATAATTAAGTAAACAACAATTATATATAAACTCATCAGCGTGCTTACAATAATATTTTTTTTATCTTTGTCGTGTGTGGGACACCAGTGTCACGTGCGAATCAAAGTACCAAACTTGAAAGTGATTACAACTCATAGAGACCCAAAACCTTAACATATTCATTATTCCTGTCCTGCAAGGGATTGAAGTATCTTTAATATGGTAACATGTATGTATATAAATACACACACAGGCATGCATGCAACCACACACATACCAAGAGTTACACATCACAAACTATATAAGCCAAAATGTAATATATATTAAGAAAATTAACTAATTAACTTGCTGTGATTTTTCTAACCTCAACAAGTATTTGTCAAATGGCTGTAACGCAATATTTTTACTGATTTTGAAATTGTTGAACTAAATCATTAAATTTGAAATGTGTTCTACCACTAACTTCGGAAACATTTTTTTAACAATCTTTATTTTCTTGTAAGATATGGAGTTTTGTGGAACGGGCTATTTTATGTGGCCTGTGGCAGCACCTGGTTCATGTATCACAAACGCTGCAATTTGATCTGGCTCATGAATGTTTATTATTTCACCAAGATAGTTTCTCCCAACATCCTGAACTAAAACCCAGTCGCCAGTAGTAACATGAATATCCTGTTGAACAACACTGCCTCCATTTAAAAGATAAATACATTTTTCCAGAGAACAAACTTAGCTTTTCACATCGTTTTTATCTTGCCAAATGTCATGAAACTTTGGAATTTCAAGAATTCACATGACAATATTCCGAAATACCTATTCCACAATTTATTTTTTGATGTGTTTTTCGGCTGCATAGTACATATGTTTTTTTTTTACCGTTTGAGAACATTTTGAGCATATTATTTGGCAGACTGAAGAACATTTTCTTCTACTTAATCATTAAATTTTGGCGCACTAAACATTTTACATTTTCCCCTGCTCCATCAGCCATAATTTCTCCGAGGGAAATAATTAGTACTTCCAAGAATTTTTTTTTTTTTTACATATTTGGCAGACAATAAGCCAAGAGTTAAACCCACGTACTTGTTTTTGTACTGTGAGGCAGCACCATCACTCCAAATGACCACCTTCTTTGGAACTGTAGACGTGATAAGAACAAAATTGTAAAAATGCTGACTATTTCTGCTAACTGCATCAGAGCAAACGTGATATGTTTTACATTTTCCTTCAAAGAACATTGTCGCACTAAATACGCTGAAGTGTCTACCGGAAGTTAGGTTATCTTTTTGAAACCAGTTTCGCCATATTAAAATATTGTTCAAATATTGTCTTCATACATGGTAATGAACAAATACTTGAATATATGTATTATATTTTGTTGTACTGTAATAATAATAATGCGATGCCACGTAAGAGACAAAATAAAAAATCACATAAAAATTTTTATATGCAAGGAATATTTATGTGAAGTTATAGTGAGCCTTTGATTAATATCTGGCACCAAAAACATGCAAGAAAAATTTGTTCGTGTGCAATCCTTAAAACAACCGAACTTCTGTCACGTACGTGTCAAAACGTTTTATAACTTATCTGATTAATTCCATGATGTAAAATAAGGGCTTTTTATTATGAGCTCCGGATTAACAGTAAATATACTTACATTTATATGACAATTGAAATAACTGGCTGCGTGCATAACATATAAAATTCTCAGATTCTGAAAAACACATACAAATATCTAAAACGATGAGCTGAATAATACCAGTCTCTAGTTTAGGGAAGACACACGCCACTATCAACAAACTGCAAACCCTCTATATAGATATATGTGATATAGCGTGCAAACCAATAATTTATAACGTGGAATGCTACAAAATGTTATGAATATTTCTAGTTTCACGGAGTGCCCCCTTTTTTCTGTTTTACTTAGTAGCTTACATCCCCTACCCTCCCCCCCCCCGCCGCCGAGTGTAATCCCAGTTGTTGCATACTGATTCAGCTGCTTCATGGTGTTGGTATATGCTTGGGTGGCTGACTGCTCAGTGCGATTGGTATGTAGTACTAAGTTTTGCCTTCCCTTTTTGGTTGAGTCATATCCTTTTGTTTCCTTGTTACTCTTTAAACAATTTTAGCACATTTGTTTTTTAATACGCTTATGTTTGTTTTGAGTTAACTTTTTTTTACCGATATTATTTCATAATTTTTTGTATCTTTATAGCAATCATATATAAACTTAATTTTGCACAATTTTTTCTTTTTCGTTATTTATTCATTATATAGAATTTTTTGTTACAAATTTGTAATATTTTTCTCAAATTTTGCCAAATGAATGCACATTTTTGTGTCTTTGTGGTTTTTAAGTTTTGACCTCGCGTTTTTGTACTTCGATACTCGTGTCTCTGCATGTGTTGTGAGCACGTTTTGAATGACTATTAAAATATCTGTCAAGTCGGGAGTGTCGTGTCCGGACCTTGCCCTCCCCATATACTGTATTTTTATTAATGTTTATTTACGTCTGACAGAAATGAATTTTCTTTTGTTTGGTGTTTTTTTATCAAAAGCAACCATATAATGCTGATTTAAAACTATGCTATCATAGGTTGTTCACAATAAACTGAGCATTTTTAAGATATTTTTGTTTTAAGAATAATAAACGCAAAATATATTTCATTGTTGCCTCTGACGAAAACTTTTTTCTCGGTGAATTATGTAAACTCTTTTAATATCTTATCATTGCAGTCTTTACTAAACTAGTGCCAGAAAAGTAGTGAATTTATTTGCTGAAGCAAAAAACTAACCAAGCCTTCAAAACTACTCACTTAACAATACCATCAAGCGATGTTACTTTGTGACAGCAGGTGTTTCTTTGTGCCACTCAAAATGTATAGTTTTTATGTAGTTTGAATAAAAAATAGTTAACTGTAATTGAGTGTTATAAACTATGTACCAAATCAGATATTTAGAATAAAAAACTTTATGCTCAATAACCACCAAATTAATATATTGTGTGGCAGAAAGTAATCCCGGTTGAAGGTAACTTGGCTGCACATGTAAATTATCCTCAGATATGTGCTCAAATCAGGCAAGGAACTCTGAAAAACTGCACCTGGCCCTTGCATAGTAGACCTGCGAATATATTACTTACATGAACGATCAAAAATGAAATACATTTAATTTTTAACTTTTATGTTACACGTGTAACTATTTATGTAGATAATTAAAGGGACTTACGGCTTCCAAAATGCTGACTACTGTTCTCATAATGTATTGTTAGCGTACTAGTGCTGGCACTGTGTTCGCAAGCCCAATGACTTTTCTCATGCATTGCCTAGAAAGATCGATCATGATAATACATTGCATTCCGGTGTAAGTCGGACAGTGATAAAAGCCCTGGATTGTAAGGAAGGGCGAGAAAACGCACGTGTCAATAACATAGTTATTCATGAAATAGGATTTTTATTATTTTTTAATTTTTTAAATAGGATAATAGTAATTTACTAGTGTAAATTCAGTGAGATCAATATGAGTGGCTAGGATTCATAAAAAATAAAAAGCACTGTTAAAATGGTAAAAAAAATTAATATAGCTTACGTTGTAAAAATATATTATCGATTTCAAGGTAGTATGCAACCATTCTTCTCACGAAGGCCAGTAGGGGCAAGTGAAATATGTTACAGCGAGTCATGTTGAGAAAGTAGTGTATTCTGGAGGGTTAAATGGTGTAAATGTGTGGTCATGGAAGGAAATGGGAAATTTTAGGAAAATAATAAAAACAGTTTATAGTGTACGAAGGATAAAAAGCGAAAATGTCTAGACTTCCAATTTCCTGGAAGAGCAAGCAACTGTTTCCTGTCCGAAGTGAAGATTTGATCTTTGAAAGAGTTGTGCAATGAGGATGCTTGACTGTATATAGTTAGACATACTCCATTGTAATGCAGATATCTGTTAAGTAAAACTGTTCTGAGAATAGAAAAACATAAACAAGCTGAGTATGCTTTAGTCAACAGGATACATACGCAACATACAATTACATGAATGGAATCGGGTCAAATAAACCAAGGACAACCAATTAGAAAATAAAAAATAAATAACACAGACCCCACCACGGCAGACAATCCACGTTTGAGGCCTGCTATGGCAAAATAACAAACAGATAAAATTAACATACGATACAAGACGAGACGAAATAAAGCACTGTATATTATTGACGTTTAGGGGAACTTGAATCTGTTCCCGTCATCAGGCAGAGACATACAGGGTCTGTGTACAGAGGCCCCTGTGAAGACTGTTTTTCTCGCACCTACAGTTTCCTGCCATATTATTTACTTATATATTTAACTGGACATTGCCCAAGTTTAGTTATCAGTAAGGGATAAATTAATTTTGCAGAGTAACATTTTTTAATATTTAGAATTTATATACTGAAGTCTCAGAATGTAGGTGTACAGGCAAGAGAAGTAATCCATATAAAACATGCAAGCAGTGTTGTATTATTGCATTTAAGGTGTCAGCCAGTCAGAGATGCTGCTTACTGCTTAGTGTTTATCAATACGTATTTAAGAAATTCGTTTATTATGTCACGTTTCTGTCTAAATAACCGCTTAAAAAAGGAGGGCCTTCCTACTGAAATACTTGTGTTTTTAACTTTTCGTAGGTGTGTGGATCTGTGTTGAAAATGTTTTCCATTGTTGACAAAATAATGAATTTTAGATTGATTACTTTTCAACCGCACTGGCTTCTAAGTAAAAAAAGTAGTTGAAATAAATTTTGTGTTTGTGTAATGTCTCTAAAGCAATTGAGCATTTCTAAGACAAATATGTTTTGCCAGTTTATCTTGTTAATAAATAACTTCATTACCAGAAATTCGCTGTTTGTTAACGATTTTGAAAGACAGAACTACGTTACAAAGAAAACATTTTAACTAGTTTACATGCAAAAACAAAAAAAAATTGCTACATTTAGATATTCCAGTAATACTGTAGTAGCCTACATGAATTAAAACAATTTTATAACAAATATTTTTAATGCTATTTTATAAACATTTCGTTTTAAATTTATATATTAAATACTTTATACAAGCTTCGTAAGTTAACGTTTTATATAAGGTATCTTAATCTATAAATAATGTAATTAATTTCAACCTACTATCGACTGTTAACTTTGACTGTTAGTGACATCACTTGCTGTGGGCTTTAACATACAGCGTAGTGTAAAAGTAATCATAGTTAGTATTGGAATACCCAATACTTTTTTTGTTTGCTTGTCTTCTTTTCTTTTCATCTCAGTACCTTGCATAGACCTACTAAGTAAATGAGTAGACTTAACTTCAACTAGTATTTATCTACAGCAATGATGTAACACATGCACGAGTAGCACCAGACTTAACATTTTGATCCGCCATCTTAGTCTACGCTAATATTCTTCAGTAAAGATCCCTAACCGAGCTATGCACAAGGGGATCATAATAATTGTCTTGTAACCTTCTTGTAGTCTTCTTGAACGAAGTAAATCCAATTCCAATTCAGTTCAAAATGTTTGGATTTTAAATACACTTAGGTTAAATTATAACCGTTAAAAATTCCTTTACAAATAAGGCTTTTTTATGCTTGCTAAACATGTGTACATAAGTCTATTGAACAAATGAGTCTATTATAATCAATTTCTTCCCACCTGTAGAGATACTTTACGTTATCTAGGTTGTAGTATTATATCCTACCTTAATATAGAAATAAGTACTGTAAACAACAATTCATACTATAAGTATAACAAGAAAGAAGCAAATACACAAAGGTAGTAAGTGGCAAATGGTTATTTTAATAAATATGTTAATATATCTTGTTCTTTCGCAACACGCATGAGAAATTTCAAATTGCGAATTAGGCTCGGCTTTGACGGTCAAGGTGCACTTAAACTCTAGCTTGTTTGTCATTAAGTATCGATATTCAAACTTTTTTAAAATAACTTAATATATAATTTTATAGAAAGAAGCGAACTTCATCGTTTCTCGAGTGACGGTTTGTTTGCCTAGTTTGTCATACATGCAGTATAATAAATGAGATGTGAGCCAATTTTGGTACCTTCATAACAGCGTATAATATTTTGACTTTCGTAATTGGTCTTCATTAAAAATGTACGGTTAATTAATTATTCGTAGTATGTAATTTATGTCCGGCTGTCAGAAAAGTTACACTACCATAGCATCAACACATGCTCAACGAATATAACACATTATATTAGTACACTCTACTCTAGAAAGAAATGTTTCCGTACGCTAAAATGACATATATTTGGGGAATTATTTAACCAATGTGAACTCATATTATGTAAAATTAATCAACAAAACGAGACTGAAGTTGTATTGAGATTATGATTATATTTTTTAATATTTTATGTGTGTATATATATATATATATAAATATATATATATATATATATATAATTTCGGATCTATTCTTCCTCGTTGTTTTCATGCTATTGTCATTAAGCAATTTAAAATAAATTTCAAGAATGTCCTAACACTGAGGCCTTTACTGTATTTCCGGTATAATACGTAAATTTTACTTGTTTAAGATATTTCATTTATTATTACGTGAGATTATTCAGCCAAACATTTATCTACAATAATTTATCAGGAACTAAAAAATTATGATTCTTGCTTGATAAAGAACAGCAAACAGTCAAAGTATTATTTATGAAGATCAAATATTATAGACCAAATTATGTATATTTAAATATTTTATATGAATGTCAAATACGGTACCTGAAACTTTTATTATATTTCAAAAACTTGTTTATTTAATAATTACCTAATAAATCTACTTATTTTTATAAATATTGTAATTTTTAAAAGAAATATTCTTACGCAAACATTTTGGAAATAGTATCAATTTTTTATAAAAACTTACGCTCAATGAGCTAACATTGCCAGCAAGAAAAAATTTTGCAATAAGAAGTTTCAATTAGAATTTATTGCTCAAGAGCAATGGCGTACGTCCACACACCAATAAATTCTAATTGTAAACTCCCATTGCAACAAACATTTAAAAATCTCAGAACTTTCAGTTACTCTGGAAGTTATTTTTAGCCTATGAACTAATAAAAATAAATATTTTGATACAAATCAGTAGAGTTAAGTTTTAAAATATGATTCACTGACAGACTAATCGAATTGGACTTTGCGTGTATAGAAACAGAATATAGAATTTGTGTTTCATTTAAAATCAAGTCAAGAAATATTGAAAATAAGCGATTTCACAGTGTAGTTAGTACGACTCAGCCTTAGAAAAAAGTAATTTATGTTTTGCTGTTAATGGTAATGGTACTGACTATGGGACCTTGTGATGAAAATATTTCATTCGTTTGACGTTTGTTCTACATAAGATGAGTGCTATATTTATGTAAGAAATTTTGTCAATATATATTCTTTTTTTTAATAGATGTTAAAAAATTTTGGTGATTCTGGTGTCGTCGTGTATTTTTTCTATTTTGTATCATTCATTAACCTTTATTTATGTAGCACTTGTTGACGTTTTTATGATAATCACCGGGCAATGATAAGACAAAGATATTACCCATAAAATTTCCATAGATTAATACTATTTTGCGTGATATTTATTCTACATTTGCGTGTTGTTCATGTCCCGACAGCTTTGGATATAAAAGAATTTTCGGTATTTTTAATATTTAAGCGGCGGTACTTTCAAACCAAGTAAATTTTAAAACGAAAATCTTAAATGTCTTTCTTTCTTTTTTTAATTAAAATTTTGAGGTAATTTTTACTAACACATTCTTTTTACGTGCCCAGTTATTCGTCTAAATTAAGTATGTATGGCAGGAACAAGAATTACATTAGTGAGTTCAACCTTCGAGGGAGATTTTTCATGGTTTAAATTCATTAGAAGGTCTATTTTACACAAAGCAGTTATATTACTCACATGCAAAAATTGGAAGAAACCTCAACAAGAAACAGAGCCGGATTTCCTTAATGGGAGGCGAGTGATACGATGAGAAGTACACATACCGTATTTCAATATTACATAAGGGGCTTAGTTTTGTAGAAATTATAACAGAGCTCTAGAGATGCAACAAAATTATTTGATTTTATCGAGGATTATAAGTGAATTGGTGAACTAAATCTATAGTATATTCATAATAATTAAGACATTTAAATAATTTCGGAGTATTTATTAAAATGTCTACCTTAGAAAAAATTACCGTTCAAATTTTTACATTTGTCGCAGAAATATCTTGAATCATTAAAACGAGATATTCTTAAAAGAGATAACCTATACAAATATTTTAAATACTTAAAACTTTTTTCTGTTATATGCTTATGTTTGCGGTTTCAATAATATCACTACCCCATTAAATTGTGTTTAAGTTCCGTTTTAAATACAAGACAGGATTGTTAGAAATGTATGTTTCTTATTTTATTAACAAGTATATTTTAAAGAAATATATTTTATTTCATAATAATAAATTATTTTCAGAGTATTACTACCACGTCTAATTAAAGTTAAATATAAAACTGTTTTTGTATACGACAATAAAAAAAGTACATACATTCCATCCTAGAACAGTTATGTATGTTATACATTGATAACATTATTAAATTGTCAGTAATTTTTAGAGTATTTTAAACTAAATAGCTACTTTAAAAATGTGTTAAGGTTTCACGGAATAAAGCATTGTTCAGTGTATTTCTTCTAACAGGCGTTCATATAATGCTTAAAGTAGCGTGCATTGAATTTAAAAGAAAGATATTATATACAAAGAGTGGTAAAATTATTATCCTACTCATGATTTTACGGTGTTACATTTATTTCAAGAGATTTCCATGTATCCAATTGCACTTATGTACTTCCTTTTGTCGTAAATTGCCGAGATTAGTAAAAATTATACAGTGAAGATATTATTCTTGCCAATTCATGCCAGTAAAAATCTACGGGTTAAATTATTACTTGAGAAGTTTTATATTTCCGGGAATCAAGGCTATCAGTTCCATGTTTAAAACGACTGCGTTATATATAAATTGAAGTATTGTCTTTGTAATAATATGTAACATGTATCGAAATGTTGTAATGAACGTTTTCATTAAAACGATTTAATCATTTAAAATATGTGTCTGTAATAACGCATTATTCAACATATCGAACATTGTTATATTCTGTAACTGACTTCTTTCCTGATTACTGAATTTTTTTTTGTTTATTTCACTGTGTTTAGTAAATAGACTAATGAATTTGTTGAAAATAAATAAACCATCAGAGAGTAACATAAAAATAAAAAAATCCAACTACAATTTTTACATTTATTTAAAATTTTCAACTGTCAGGTATGTTCTGCTAGTTAGTTAAGAGCAAACAATAATCCTGTTTAAAAAAATTAATTGTTTAATAGCTTTTCAACGGATTGCAGAAAGCTATTTGGTACGAAAATTACTTGAGTTTCTTTAACAGAGAAATGAAAAACTGATGGATCCTCAAAATTTGAACTATGTAACTGACAAACTATTTTAGCTTTTTGTCATGGCAAAATATGCTGTTTAAGAATATTTTATTCTACGATGTGTAGGAAAATATAAGATAATTAAAATTTTTGTCAATATTACGTTAAAAATATCTAGCACATCAAAGTTTTAAATATTCTGAAATACAATAATGCAAACCGTTTACTAAATGAAACGTACATTTATGGTAACATATTAGCGTCAATTAATTTCATTTTTTGTCGCAGTGAATCCAGCTATGCTGTTATTTCTATTCTAATATGTTCATTAAATTTTAGAAAACCTGATTACTGTATCCTCCCCAGCCAAGTTGTATATTTCCATGTACTGTTAGCATAAACACAACAGTGTTGATAATAAACCAAGCGTTAATATTCCGTCTTACTCAGAATTAAACACCTGAGGACACAGTAAATTGAATATTTTTTTTGACAAGACAAGCTTTCAAATTACGGATATAATCGTAACAGTCCTTACAGATGTGCATCCTCTAATGCCATTAAATTACCTCGCTGGAAATTTCCAGTAAAAATGTTGTAATACATAACTTAACTCTGTGTGCGTTAGTAGGTACAGCATACGGGATTAGGACAAGGGTACCAATTCTGTTCCAAAAATAAATTTTTCAAAAATCATAAAAATATCTTAAAATATAAAGTTATTATGAAATTTGAAAAAATTTGAAAAAAAAAAAACATAAATCATAAATCTTACCTCAAAATTATGGAATTCCTTAAAAAAAAACACAATTAAATAAAATTGTTAGCAAAAAATAGTTCTGTGCAAAACAATGTATTTTAAAATAATAAAAAAATAACTAAAAAATACATAAAAAAACCTTCAAAATCAACATTTCGAATAACCAATTTTTCTGTTTTGGAATTTTTTAAAAATGTTTTTATTATAATAAGAACAGATAAAAAATTACAAACTGACATAGGTTTGTAATGTATTCAAATTTAAGAAAAATAAATTAAATGTGAAATGTGTAATTATTATTATTATAAACCACTACGCAAAGAAAAACATTTAACAACTAAAAACATAAAAATATAAAAGTTATTAGCGATATTTGCAAACATGAGTATAAATGATCACCAACTAAAAGTCATTTTAAAAGCCCAATACTTAAAGGACTTCCCCTATTATTTAAAATTGATTAAATTATTAAGAAAAAAAAACATGTAAACGTCATGGTAAAATGTGAAACAAGTTAAATTACTTAAATTCAATCACGCAAAAAAACACGAATGGGTAAAAAAACACATATACATATAGAAAAGTTGAAGATGATGAATATGAAGTATATGAAAAATAATCAGGAATTAAAAATAGATTGAAAACGTATTGTATTATTAGTACAAGAGGTGTAATCGATCAATAAAATGTTTAATGATATAAAACAAAATGTAATAAATAAAATAAAAAACAGCCAGAACGAAATGATTTAAAAGTAAATTTACATATTTCCACTCAACATAAAAAGAGGACCAAATAATGAAGAATATCACGACACAGCTTTTAGTGCTAAAAATGAAATTGTGTTAAAAACCACTGATTGAAACTAATATTATGAAAGTTGTAATTCAAAAATTTTAACTGAATTAGGAGAATTTAAGGGAAAAGAAGGACATTATTGGGTACTAAACGAAATATATGAGCTAGAGTTAAGAATAAATAAATACAATCCTTTAAAATGATAGTCTTATGTTGATCTTAAAGTTAAAATTAAATTATAAAAAGCGGTTATAAGAACAATGATCAAACATTTTTCTTGTGGTCTATGTTATCTGCTATCCATCCAGTGAATATCCATTCTGAAAGAGATAATTATTATAATACATATGAACATGAATTAAATGAAGCATTTAATGGTTTAGAATTCTCACTGCAATTAGATAAATTACAAATATTAAAAAAAAACTGAAGTGTCTATTAATGTTTATACATTTAAAAAAACTATCAAATGTATCTATTAATAGTTACAAAATAAAACTAATGAATGTATTAATTATTTATACAAAAAAATAAAATTATGTTAATTACTGTAAAAACCTTATGATCTCCGAAAAGTCTGTAAAAACCTTTTAAGACTTGTTAGATCATAAATTTCAAAGGATAACCACAAAAAAATACATTTACGATAGTGAAAATAAGTTAAATAAACATGAAAGTATTGTAAATATTATGAATCTACTCGAGTAAATCTCGCTCATGAAAGGGATAGTAATGTATTAAAATAATAGGATTACCTAAATTCTTTAAGGGTTCCGTTTGTTGTACATGCCGATTTTGAATGTCTAATATATAAAACAGATACTTGTGTACCAAATACTGAGAGATCATATACAAATAAACAACAACACGAACCAATAAGTTTTTGTTATTATATAAATTATGAAAATATTGATTACACATCTCCGTTTATCATTAAGGAAAAAGAGCCTTTAGCATTTTTTGAATATGTCAATGGACGAAGCAAAATATTTTAAAAATATTTATGACAGTGAAATATCAATGATTCCACTAACTAAAAAAGAGAAAATTATTACAAAAAGGCGATTAATTGTCATATATGTGAGAAGTCTTTGAATGATGATCGCCTAAAATACCATGATCATTTAATTGGGAAATTTAGAGGAACGGCACTAACAATTGTAATTTAAATTATCAAACCCCAAGTTTTATCCCTGTATATATACATAATTTATCAAGATATGATACACAATTAAGAGATCTTGGAAAATACGAAAATTAAAAAAGGAATTGATTTAATTGCAAATAATGAACAAAAATATGTTTCATTCACAAAGCATGTAAATTATAGCGCAAATTTAAGATTCTGTGATACATTTAAGTTTATAGTTTCTAGTATTGATGCACTTTCTAAAAATCTTACCAAAGCACAATTTCAAGAAACATCTAAATATTTTGAAGGTGAACAACTTGATTTCCATACGATTATACGGATTGCGCTGTAAAATTTAATGAAACTGATTTACCACCAAAATATATATTTTAACAGCAATCTTAATACACGTAATAGTTCAAATGTAGATTATAAATTTGCACAAAAAGTTTGGGAAACATTTAATAAACAAAATCTAGGCGAACACACAGAATTATGCAGCATAGCAGGTGTTTTAATATTGGCCGACATATTTGAAAACTTCAGATAGTTTTGTATTGAAACATATAAATTATATCAATCATGGTATTTTACAGTCATAGGATTAGCGTGGGACGCAATGTTGAAACATACATAGAACCGAAATTATTAACAGATTATGATAAAATATTAATGATTGGAAAGGTATTAAAGGGGAGAGTATTCCGATGTTGTAAAATACATGCCAAAACAAATAATAAATATATAAAATAGTATGATCTTAAAATTAAATATTCATATTTATAATATTTATGTACGAATAATTTATACAGTTGGACAATGAGACAGTATTTACCATATACTGATTTTAAATACATAAATAGTAAACTCGACGACTCTGATTATTCGAAACAAAAAATAAAACATTTAAAAAGTAATTTTAATGTTGGTTGTATTTTGGAAGTAGATTTATAATGTCCGAAAGAATTACATGATTTGCGTGAAGATATCCCATTAGCTCCTGAATATAAAATGACGTAAGAATAATAAAGATTAACTACTTTATATGATAAAGAAAAATATGTATTACATTATGAAAATATAAAACTATATTTATCTTTAGGAAGGAAACTAAAAAAGTACACAGAATATTGACATTTAAACAATCAGATTCGAATAACTCATATATTTATTTAAATACACAAATGAGAGCAAACACAAAAATAGTTTTGAAAAAAATTTTTTATAAATTAATGAATAATTCCGTTTTTGGAAAAACAGTGGAAAATATTATAAATAGTTTATGTACAAATGTTAGACAAGTAAAAAAAATTATTGCAAAACCAAATTTTAAAGATAGGTCAATATTTTATGAATCATTAGTTGCAATTCATATGCATTAAAAAGAAATATATTTCAACAAATCAATTTTTGTTGAAATAAGTAGCCTATACTAGATTTGTCAAAAACATTAATGTACAATTTTCATTACAGTGTTACGAAACCAAAATATGGAGATAATAATGAATTATGTTGTATACATACAGATATATAGTGATTCAAACATTTATGACATAAAAACCGTTTATTTCTGTAGTAACATGAAATAAATGATTAACCATTTTGATACTACAGAATATGAAAAAGATTATAGATACAAAATTCTACAAATAGACAGAAAGTCATTGGTAAGACGAAAGATGAAAATAATGCTAATTAAAAGAAGAATTTATTGACTTAATATATCAAATGTATGTTATAAATGTTGAAGGTGACAATAAAAAATAGCAAAAGGTACAACAATGAATGTAGTTAAAAATTAAATTGAATTTTATAACTGTAAAAATTGTTTATTCAATAACGAAATATTGTGTGACAGTATGGATGTTAAAAGATGTAAATAACATCAACTATTTTCAATTGAATATAGAACAAAATCATTAAGGGATGAAGATGGTAAACGTTATTCTCAAAGATAATATTAATACATTACCGGGGGGATGGGGGGAAATTAACTCATTGAAAAGAAATAAAAAATTATGTATAAGTGTTTATATAATTAAACTAGCTGGTCCACTGCGGCTTTGCCCGCGTAAAATTATGAATTGTAAGCAGTAACTCTGGATAAAATATGTGATGAAGGCATTTAACAGCTAGCGTTCACAATAACAGTGAACTATAAATTGTCTTAGCTCAGCGTAAAGAGCGAGCGCAATATGCTCGTATGACGTCATTGTAATTCCAATCCCAAAGTCTTGCACGGGATACGAACCCGTAACCCCACCCCTCCCACAACACAAACTTTATACAATACCTGAGTGAATGCTTCTTTCGTATGTACAGGCTACAGTCCAAATAGGTTTTATTTATGAGTTGGTTGACAAAAAGAAACAAATTTTGAATTATTTCTCCGTGATTATTCTCTTTTTTCGTCAGACTGTTACATTTTACTGCTTTTCACATCCTTAATTTTCGAATTTCATAAAATAATGAATTTTATTTGTAGATATTTACATAAGCTTCATTCTTATCATAAAATCATCTTGATATATAAACGGGTATAAGCGGTACAGATGATCATTTAAAAACACATTTTATTTTTTAACAGCTTTCAAAAACGATTTTCGAAAAATTCTCAAATAACTTTTTTTTTATATTTACGTAAAATTTATTTTAAAGCAGAAACCATTTCAATATTTCCACTGGTTTAGGAGATAGGTGGGATATTAAAAACAAACGTTTTCGAAAAATTCTAAAAATATTTTTTAGAAGTTTACTTAAGCATCATTTTAAAGAAAAAATCACTTCACTATCTGAAATGTTTTCGTAGAAATCACGGATTAATAAAAAACACGTTTCCCGGCTTTCACCCCCTTAATTTTCGAATTTCGTAGAATCGAAAAATTCGCCAATATGCATTTCTTTGGGTAATATTATGAAGTTTAAAAAATTATGAGAGCTTCCCCGGTTAATGAGATATCAGGAAATATTTGAAAACACATTACACCCCTTTTCACCCCCTTAATTATCGAATTTCAAAAAAACATTCTTAGTGGGTGCCTACGGGCCAAGGGGAAGCTTCCCTCAAATTTTCATGGTTATAGGTCCAGCGGTTTGGGCTGTGCGTTGATGAGTGAGTGAGTGAGTGAGTGTGTCAGGACACTTCATTTTATATATTAAGGTGATTCCAATTGCGGTTGTAATATTAATGACAACTTCCACAAGAAGTGAAAATTAAATATTTACTGTAATAAAATATTTAAATGATCTTGTATCAATGAAAATGCAAGAATAAGATATAACGTATTTAAATTCATTAGTTGCTTCAAACACTAACGGAATTTTTCAAGAGTCTCGCAACACTCAAACTACTGGTGAAATAAATAACCGAAACAGTAGCATTATTTAGAATTCCTAGATGTGGCATATCAAATGATGTATTTGACATTGCAAAGGCTTTCTTTAAATTTACAATAAAAACTATTAAATGGCATATGCATTGGTTAATTTAGAAATACTTAAATTAACTCAAGCCACTTTTCAAATGTATGGTAAACATACTGACATTGTTATTGAACACGAATTCAAAATCCCCATATAATAATATCAAACAAACGGTGTACACACACATTTAAAAAGTCTCGACAAATATGCGCCAACAAATTAGATGGAAAAAGAGGAATATTTGGTCTTGCATGTTTCCGAAAATCAGACAATTCACTAGTTGAAATTCATATCGATGCTGAAAAGACTGGTATTTTAATTACGACCACAAATCTTATAAAAAAATGTTAACGAATTATTAAATGAAATTGGTAATGCTTTAGGAATACGTCGTTTGAATGTTTACGAGTCTGTTAAGTATCCAATTTATTCCCCAGATCGAATAGAATTACAAACTGATGATATTTTACCTATACAAATTATTTATGGTATAGGCCAGCTATTCAAAATATAATACCCAAAACTTTACCACAACCATCCCAAAAACCAAGCACATAAATCCCTACGAAAGAAATAGGTTTGTGTGATTTAAAACATGTGAACATATTTTTGATAGGTGATCAAGTAATGTGCATACAAATAAAATATGTTTGGACTTGTGACTTAGAAGTTAAATTGGTTAGTAAACCTCATCCTATTACTAATTGGCTCCCTTTTTTACCAAATTAATTAGAAAGTTTTACATCTATTTATCAGAGGCCTTCTGTGTAAATTGTAATTTGCATTTATTCATATGTATATCTCATTGATTATCCTAGTCAACAAATCAAAGATTATTCAAAGAAAATTTATGATTAAAAAATAAACGCAGATGTAAATACATATTTTCGTCGTACTTTCATATTTACAATGCTGTTTTTTATGGAATTGGATGAATGTTCGTTTATAGTTAAAACATGGTACATCTTCATAGACATTTCCAACATTACCATCAGGATAAATTCAGCATTCAGATATACTAACGGATTGTCATACATTTTTAAGAATACAACAATGAGTTTACGAACTTGTTGAAAAGAGCAGGGGAATTAGATTTTTCGTTGCTTAATATAAAGTTTACTGCATACTCAAATCTTGTTAATTAGTTTAAAAGCTAGTGCAGTGAATGGAGGATATTTCCTTTAGTTAAAAATATTAATAAATAGAATATTACTTACAAAATTTATTCAGTGTTTCTCTCACTTTTAACATCGTGTATAAGATTTCGTTCACTAATTAGAACTGCATTACAAATTGTTGTTACTACAATTGGCTTATAAAAATCTACTGTACACTTCAGAAATGTTCTTATCATTTACAACAGAAGTTTTTCGATATGAACAATCAAAAATATATAATGGTCTATCAGAAAAATATTTATCTAGGTTGTAGTACATTTCGTTATTGCGATAAGGAGTATCCAATTTAGTGTTTGAATTTGTCAGACATTTTGTCACCTGTTTCTAAATTACAACTCTCTTTTCGAAACACTTTATTTCTATCATTTTAATCAAGAAATTTCTAACATATGAATGTTCAAACAACGAAGCATGTTTATATTTTTCTGGATTTTGTTTTGCGTATAGTTGAAAGCCAACAATTACATAATCTGTCATATAGTGTTAAAACGAATTAAACTGATTTTTTTATATCAAACTGAAACGAATTAGCGCCAGTTGGTACAGTTTTTTTCAATGCATTGACAATATTTTAAACTAATAGGAATTTTCGAATTTTCGTAAAGTTTAGATTTAATTCCATCTCCATAATGGCCTTAGTATTCAACGATTGACCACAATATATCTATTTCCTTCTTCAATGATAATTTTGCTAGCAGCTTTAAATTTCGGTTATCTGTAAACAGGATTATGAATGTTATTTTATAACCCGATTTCTTCAATCGATGTCATTACAATCTCTGATATGTTCAAATAAATATTTCAATGGATAAATAATTTCATTATATTTATCTGCTCTAAGAAATTAAAATTTTCCACTCCCCGACCATTTTCTACCATACCTAATTGTAAATCTGATGATTCTTATGTTGATGCTTGTAATGCATGCTTAAGAGTTAAAGGCATTCCAGGGTTATCAAAACTTTCAGTAATATGTCCATACTTTAGAAATGACTATTTTTGAAAACTGGAATGGAAAATAATTATCACAAAAATCTATTGTTTAAGCTTTAGCATAAGTACTGTTTTGGTATCTGTGCTGCAGTATAAATTGTTCACATACACAAGCTTCATTCGAATGTGAAAATGCATCCACTATTGGTATATCAAACTCAATCCTCTTGTTGTACTCGATTAAATTATTTTTGTTTGGTCAGTTGGTATAAACGTCTGACGTTCGTAGCTCTCAATTATTTTTCACTCATTTATATAGAACAAAATTTTACACAACAATACTATATATTTCTTTATCCATGGATTATGACTACTATCAAAATCTAACTATTTAACTAACACTTCATATCCTTTCTTTCGCAAAATGTTTTCCACCAAATAACCTTTATCATATATCGTCTTAATAAGTTCCAACAGGCTTCATTGTGATTGTTTTATGAACTGCATTATTGTATTCATTTATTAATTTTAATAATATGCCTATTCAACTATAGCTTCTTGTGTATAGTGAACATCTCCGATAGTTTATCCTTCAATATTATATTAAATCTCTCAACAACAATAGATTTCTTTTCGCTCTATGTTGAAAAATGCATTAATTTGTAATCATTCATAGTATTTTTGAACAAATTATAATGAAATCTGCCCCATTATCTGTCTGGAGATGCTTAGGTTGTATACAATTCAATATACTTTTAAATGCTAATGTAACACTTTCACTAGATTTATCCTTAACTGGTATTGCCCATGCATATTTGAAAATAAAACCAACAAAAGTTAACGTATATTTAAATCCTTTGTTAATTTTGTCTGTATTTATGAAAAATCCAGAGTTGCTTTCAATTAATTCTGTTTGCCAAAGATCATATATTCCGAAAGATAGAACAGCTCTTCTAGGATAATTTTTCGAGCTGGTTAATGAATTTCATTAGCAATTAATTGTTAATGTACCTACCCCTGAAATAATAGATTTTTTAGTACTACAGTATCTAAAAACACATTTTATTATACGTTTTTCATATTTCTTTGTTCATATTAAATTTGTCATTTGGTGTAGTTTTTTACAATTTGAGGCAGTATACACTAAAATAATCAATATTCATTTTTAAGCATAATAAATTGTTTATGTGATGTTCACTCATTTAAATACGATGCTGACTTGTTTTAACGTAATGTTGACTCGTTTAAACATTATAGTATTTAGTTTTGTATAATTTTATTATACACAAATGATAACAGAAGGGCAAGCAAAAAGGAATATATTAAGAAGGCGACAACTAATAGAAAAATTTTAATCTTTCAAAATATTTCAAAGAGGTGAATATGAGAGAAATATAAATCAAGAACAACCTATGATACACGCGATAAATGATATGGGAAAAATTAGAAAATGTTACCAATGAGTATAAAAATTTTATTTAAGAGCTTATTCCAGTAGCTGTTAAAATTTAGATTACCCACCAACACTAGAAGACATCTCTTTCGAAAGAAAATTATTTTCAGAAGATGAACCTCAACAAATGTTAGAAATTAAACCATCGAAAGATTCTACTATTAACCTCTGTAAAGATATTTCTCAGAAACTTAATTTTATTAATGAAAAATATGGTTTACGTTGTGTGGGTCATGATTTTCATATTGGTGACACAAAAGTACTTTTTCATGATGAAAATATAGTTGTTAAAATTAAGAATATAAATTAGCACAAGGACTTTGTAATTTGTTAACAAAAATAGTACAATTGACCTTGAAGATAAATCCACTAACGATGATTGTGTAAATTACATAAAAATTGTTGTATCCCCTAATATTGCGTCTCAAAACTTTAATCCTAGAAAAACAATTACTTCAATTAAAAATTGGAAGTACATACAAAAAATTAAGACAAATTACAATACATTTTTAATTATTCAAAACCAAATGAACACCAAATACACCACAAAAACCTATTACCCCAAGATCACCAACATCTTGTAGTACGGAAAAGTATACAAATCTTCCAAAAGAATATGTATGAATGAATGGCAGTAGGAAGCTTATTGATTAGTTTTTCGTAATTCATGATGAAGAGAATGCTGTGAATACAAATTATTACAATGAAAAAGTAGGATTAGTAGATATAGTTGATAGTAAATTTAGTGAATTTGTTGTGAATAATCTGAATGTATACCATATCTTATACGAATATTAAACACACTACCACCAACTTTTTGGGAACAAGAACATCATGGTAAAGGATTACGGAATGATGTAATTAATTCATTAAGATTCAAATTACATGCGCCAGGATACTACTTTCTAGGTCCCGGAACTAGATTAAAAGAAAGATTATAAACAAATGATAAACCAATAAATCTGCTGAATGAAGCAGCAATGGAACATTTCATAGCGTATCATCACAAAGATTTAGCTGAAAGACATGTAGCTGATAAAGAACTAGAAAAGAAAACTTTGTAAGGAGTTTTTGCTCCAGATGCAGATTTAAACGAGGTGTCACTGGATCAGGTATGAATATTAATGTAAACTTAGTTGGGGAATAAAAATAAAATATTAGTAAATTTCGTTATACATAAATTAAAGTAGAAAATATTGTATTTGAACGATCTGCTAATGAACTTAAGAATGAAAATGTGGATTCTTTTTTAACAAAAGAACAGCTTGAACGTAAAATGAAGAAGTTAAAAGATGGTAAAGGCATGACTCTTTCTATCTCTGTACCGCAACTTAAGAAATTATCGAAGGAAATGAAATCTGGAAATGGTTTAACAGTTCATGAAGGCGATTTTTACCATTATTTTTTCTGCATTAGGAGCTCTCGGAGCATTAGCTCGTGGTGCGTCATCTATTGCTAAGTCTGTAATTAATGCTAAAAAGATGGATCAAGAATTGGAGGAACAACTTAGACATAATGTGGAGTTAGAAAAACTAGGAAAATATATTAATAATAACTCCAATGAGTAATATTGATATTTAAAAAATTGGTTAAAAATTTTCGAGGTGTATTTATGTTTGATGAATTACTTAAATCACCACGTAAAAAAGAGTGCGGGATAGTTAATTTAGATATTTCTAAAAATGATTGAACACATTGGGTTTGTTATTGGAAAGAATGTAACAGTAATTATTTATTTTATTTCATTTGGTGGTAATCCTCCGCGTAAATTAGTTGAATATCTTAAAGGCGATCATAGAATACAAAAATTTGAATTTGTTATTTGTGGTCGTGTATGTGTGATAGTACTAGCCCATTTATCTCATAATTTTAAATTTTCGAAAATAATTTCTTTACTAAAAATAATAGATATTATTTAAAATGTATTAATAAAATATTGGATTGGATAAATGAGTAGTATTAATGAGGAAATAACTCGTAAATTACACGAGGCAAAAAATTGAATTTGATGTAGAAATAGGTAAGTAAGCCAAATAAGGCCCCCATTATTTCTAAAATTAAAAAACAAATGATACGAAGATAGTACAAATATTAATGTTGGCCAGCAGCATTCCTAAACGTGTGTACTTTCGAAAATTCATTATCTGAAGCTACCAAAAGTGAGCTAGTTGTATGTAATAACACATTTTTTTCAAAAATAATGCAGAGGGCCTTATTAGGAACCCCTGTTCCGAATAAGGCCCAGCAACAGTACCAAATAAGGCCCATGTTTTAATATATGCCAACTGAAGTAAAATAACAAGAAAGTTTAATGAAAATACCTATACGTAATAAGGTAAAATGGTGATAGTTCACATTCACATCATCTGAAATACATTGTAATATTTTATAACACCTCTCGATAAATTTAAAACTTCATGGAGCTCAATATTTAAGTATCTTACTGAAATTTCGCACTTGAATCACAAACCAGTAATCTTAAACAAATGTCACAGCTGAAAATGAACCTGCAGGTAGCCTTACAAGCACAAACTGGGCAAATGAAATGTTGTACTTTGTTCTTAGTAGTAAGTTTCACACATTCACCGTGAACATACTGGTTACACTTTACACACGGTCTCATTTCAGCAATCCTGTCCTCTGAGCATATGAAACAAAACCAGGCTTCTTTTCCCTTCTTCTTCGTGCCATTCGATCGAAGATCAAGACATTTTTGTTTGGCAGTTTCAGAGTGTTTCTTTTTTTGAGCGCTTTTAACATTGGAACTTCCTGGTGCAGCATCACTTGGCTTGTTGTCTTAATTTTGATTACGCTTAGTCTTAATTTTGTCTTCGAATGTCTTTGTTATCTCAACAGCTTTGTAGTTAAGGGATTTTTCCTTACTTCAGGTGTCCGTAGGATATCGTTGAATGATAGGATTACACTAGGTTCTGTGCCATGATCATTATATTCTAGAGGAGAGTCACTTGAATCAATTGTTCCCGACGATGAGTCTTCTACATACCTTCGTTTGTAAGCTCATTTACGAGCTTTATCTTTTACTTACCCATGTTAACTCTCTTGTGGCTGAATTGGGGTTGCAGACTGTGATACTTGTGGTGTTTCATCTGGGTTTTCTTTTCTTGTCAATTCTGAAGGAGCAAAAGAACTCTCGTGGATAAATTACAGGAAATTTGTGTTACGATTCTTATCGCTAATGAGTTCTACAAAAAAAATTAAATATATTTTACAAAATAAATATTAATTGAGTATTTTGAACAGGTTTTTAATAGATTTATTCTACAATACATAATCATTTCATAGATTTACAGAAAGTTTCAGTGCTACACCAACCTTTCAGAAAACAGATGTTCCAAATAAGGCCCATGGGCTTTATTTGGCTCTCCAGCATGGGCCTTATTTAGAGCTAGTCGCAAACATACACTTTCTTTCAGTGATTTACTCCCAGTGCAATACATAACAAGAGTTTAGAATATATCAACATACTAACATATTCTGTAAACTACACGATTTAAAATGGTATATAGATACTTTTTGTATGTTACATTACCATAATGCGCAGACGTTTTTCTTACTACCTCTAAATTAGTTATTCTGCCGCTGCATACGCCTTCCGCGACTCTTACTGCATTAAACACGGCCGACCAGTTCACTTCGCCGCAAGTAGTGCCAGTGTCAGTCGCTAAATGCCAGAGGCTGACCAGAAGATGACTTGTCTGGTTGAAACCTTTTTGCTATCCTAGTAAACTCAATGACGGGCCTTGTTTGGAACCGGGCCTTACTTGGTCGACCTTATTGCAAATTACAAAAATTAGCCCAAACAGTTAAAATTATAAAAATATTGTAATTTGTTTGAGTTAATCAGTAAAATAAATAAGGAGATATAAAAAATTAGAATTCATTGGTTAATTAAAAATTTAAGAAAAGGAAAATGAAATAAATTATATATGCAATATTTTTAACTCAAAAATAAAAAAAATGTTAATGCCAGTGTTTCAGCTTTAAATTCAAAACGCGATAATATCGTTAAATTTTGAATCAAAATACGATAATTTTATCATCGAAGTTTATACAAGTGCTTCAAATATAAGCTCGGTATGTGATTTTATTTTTTAAATTTTTTAATTAAAACATGATACTTTTTGCTAAACATTTACAATCAAAATATGATAAATTTCCTTTAAAAACTAATTGTCGACGAAATCATTTCAAAGGTTAACAAAAGAATTTCAGATTTAATGGTAAAATACTTTGGTTTAACTGAAAGTTATATTAGTGTAAAAGACCATAGAATTGAGCATTTTGATGATGCAATCGATGAAAAATATGCTGTTAATGAACATTTTTTAGATAAAGAATTAAATGATCAATTTCAAAATGTAAACCAATCCATTAATTTAAAAATACAAGTATGTGATGATTCAATAAAATAATTATTAGTAGATAAACATTAATAATTAACACAGGAGTGTAATACTGCTTTACAAACCAGAACACGTAATTTTATTAGTTTTACGAATAGTTATATTATTGTTAAAGACCCTAGAATTGTGTAAGTTAATGATCCAATTAATAAAAAAAATTTAGTTGATAAACAATTTTTAGTTAGAGAATAAATTGATAAATTGTAAGAAACTAATTTAAAAATTAATGCAAAAATTACTGAAAATTATTAAATTTTAATCAGTCGCTTTTACATTATTGGTATAACAATAATAAATACGAAAATATTACACACTATAATTTATTTTACAATAGAAATAACTGATAAATTACACAATTTTAGTCAATCAGCTAATTCAAAAATAGAATAAATGAATACTAAATTACATAATTATGATACACTTGTTAATTGCGATTATTTTCAAAGGAATATAATTAATATTATTCGTTTAAATGGAAAATACAGCAAGAGAGATAATGTATTTTACTTGGGCAATTATCAAACTGAATGTATGTTTATGAGGGCTGGATGGGTAGCTAAATTACTAATAAAAATAGGAAAATATAACATCATAGCCGATACATTTTTAAAATCAAAACTTGTTGGCATGCCTTATATGCTTTTAGGTAAAAGGGTCTTTTCAATGTTGAGACAGACAGTAACATATTTTTTTTAAATTGAGAAATCTTGTATGCAAGATGGAGCAATTATATTTATTGAAATGGTAATTTAATAAACATACTTTAAAAGATATAACATAAAAAATTATATAATAAAATGTATACATTTGGAAATGCATTAACTAAATCTTGGATTAAAGATCAAATTAAAGAATTATAATCAAAATGTAAGAGCGGTAATGGTGTTAATACTTCTTATTTGTAAACGGCTCACAGTTCAATGATTTTAAAACACAATAACAAGAAATATAAGATCCTTGGATTAAGTTTTCCTTCCATACTTAGAAGTAGACAACAGTGTGGATTTCGAAAATTAAATTTTAAGAAATGTAGCTAATCCAAGTGTACCTAATGATGCTGTTAATTTAGAGCATTTGTAGTCAAACAAAATAAGTATTATTCATTCAGTTGGAAAATATAGTGCAAAAGAAAAAAAATTTATCAAGGTAATAATCAAACAGAATACATTTTTATGATGGATGAAACAGTAAATACAATAATAATATACCGAGAAGATTACATGAAAATTATGCGATTATACCATAACTTAACAAAAATTGATTTGTGTCAGCTTTTTTTGTAAAGTTACAAAATGAAATTTTTCTTAAAATTCCAAAATTTTTAATGTCTCAAATAATATCGACGCTATAATTGAAGTGGTAATGTTTTGTAAATATCACTATACCTTTAAGAAATCTTTAAGTTTGTTATATTTGCCATCATATAACTTATGCGTCATATCTACTGTAATAAAACCATAGTCTTCTTCCAAATATTTTAAATTTTTTTTGTAAATGTTTCAAATGATATATTACCACCAACAAAATCGCTATTATTATGTTTAATATTTGTATAATTTTGTCTAAATATGCAAAGAAAGTTACCATTCGTTGGTTCGGTACTTTTGAGTAAGTTTGAGTTAAACAAAAACAATCAATATTTTTACGTCTACCACAAGTAAAATAGTAACTTATCATATCTTGGTTATCCTACATAGCAACATAAAAAACAACAACAGAATCGTTACAGTATTTATCAACATCATCAATTTCTTCATTTGGAAAAAAAAACAATATGCTACTGGTTCGTCAATTGACTTAATTGCTTCTTCAGTATCTTATCTTAAAGAAATATAATTTCGTTGATTTAAATGTCTCGAACATACATTTAGAGTACTAAAATTCAACATTCCTGGAGCATATATAAAATTATCTATAATTAGAGAAGTTTTTCCGTAATTTGAAGAACCGAGATCAAGCATATAATATTATTTGGTAATAATTCACCATGTCATTTCGTTAAAATAATAACGTAGGGTCTTTTTATCTATAGTATTCATTTTATTTATAATATGTATATTTTTTATATTAATAAGTAAAGTATTTATGTTAACGAATAATAAATCTATATTAAGAAATGTGATTTTGTTTATCATTGAATGAATGATTATGACAATAAAGAGATACAGTATTCTATTTATTTTATTAAAATTTAATTGTTTGTTTTATAACTTTTTCTATTTTATCATTTTTATTGTAGCTATGTTCAATTTGGTTGAATGTAAAATTATTTATCTGTGATTATTTTTTGTGTTTTAACAATAATACTTAACAATTATTGATTATATAACTGTTAAAATATTATATAAGCGCTAATATATAGTTTTATTATATTTAGTAAGTTAAATTTTGGCAATTCATTATAATAAAGACATTCCGCTATTTTTTTTACTTTTTTTTACTAAATTATTTGGATGTTCTACATCTTCCCATATATCTACATAATTTGAATTACAATCAAAAAATACATCGACACCTTTAATAAAATCAATAGCAACAACATGATCTACACTTCTCAAAAGCTCTAAAATTAAAGATGGTTTGAAATAATAATCTCGTAAGTGAGCAAAATTACAAATATTACAATTTAATTGATTTTTCCAAGAATTTTTATATTGGAATGATATATTGGAATGATATATTGTAAAAATGTTAATATCTTCTAAATACATTTTTTTCTTTTTTATGTTTTGGGTAAACCTTTATGTATTTTACACCTTAAATGACTTACTGGTACCATTAAAGATGGTTTATAATAATTTTTACAGGTTTCACGTCTAATTAGTTTCTCTCGCAGTTCTTGTATTTTCTATAACAAAAAATATAAATTTTAAATTTGAATACATTCCAAACATTTGCCATATCAATTATCGTCTTGTAATGTTATTCACGTTTTTATTTGTCCTTATTTATAATAAAAACAACGAAAATACAATATATAATTTTAAAAACAAACACTCTTTCGTGTTATTTGGAAAAAAATATGCATGTTAGTGATAAAATATATAACTTCTTTGTTGGTGATAAAGTATATAACTTTTGTTGTTATTAATATAATATTAACATCATTTTTAAATTATCTAAAAATGAAATAAAATATAATTTAAAACTAAATTAAAAGTAGATAAATCTGTGTTTTAAAAATAAATTTCCGTAACCTTTATCATAATTTTTTAATACATTTTGATACACAAAAATATATCTCCAATTACCTTATTGTGTAGTTTTTCAATATTTTTTTGCGATAACTTTTCATATCATGATCTACATTCCCAATTATCTTTATCTTAAAATTTTTCAATAACTTTTTCTGATAATTTTTGCTTTGAAATACATTCCCAATTAACTTTATCATGAACTTTTTCAATAGTATTATCTGATAGTGTTTGAGAATATGAAATACATTCCAAATTACCTTAATCTTGGAATCTTTCTATAACGTTTTCGATAAATTCTGATCTTCTGAAATACATTTCCAATTATCTTTATTTCGAAATGTTTCTGCAAATTTTCTGATAAATTTTGATTGAATGAAATATCGTCGCAATTAACTGTATTTTAAATTTTTTAAATCAATTTTGTGATAACATTTGGTTTTCCGAAATGTATCCCAAAATAACTTTATTTTGAAAATTTTTTCAGAATTTTTGTTATAACTTTTGATATTTTGAAATATTGTCTCAATTAAGTTTATTTTTAAATTGTTCATTGAAAATTTCAGATAATTTCATTTTATAAATGTTTTTATTACTACACTCTGAATTCTTATTTCCGTTAGTATAATCTTTAATATAATCTTTAATTTATTTATTTGTTAAATAAAATTTATATAAATCTAGTAATGTGCATTTGTTATGTATATTACCCTATAATATAAGATGTTATTAAAAATATTAGATAAATTATTAATATTCGTTTCAATTCTTGACAAGTGGGTCACTTTCGTTATTTGTCCTTATTTATAGTAAAAATAATTTTAATAACAAAATGAAAATATGAAAAGTCGTTTTTTCCCCCCTTCAAAATGTTGATTTTAAAGTCATTTTAATATATTTTTATATTTTTTTAAATTATTTTTTAAATTTGCAGTTTTGTATTAAATTACTTTTTGTTAACAATTTAATTTTGTGTAAGTTTTAATATAAACCATAATTTTAAGGTGAGATTTATAATTTTTTTTTTAATTTTAATAAAGAACTGGAATTTTTGTGCTTTTATAGATTTTTTAAATGTCATTTTGGGAACAAAATTGATACTCTTGTCCTAGAACCGGTATATAATACCTATTTGCATTCAGTGATGTATTCTTGATAAATTTCTGTTTATGAAACTCAAGACTTGGGAAGTAAAACGGCTTCGTATTTAATGAATAAAACTTTTTCCTGTCAGAAAGTACTTCTCTCATTTTCAAGAGATTTCATAACTGTTTGAACAACAGGCAGCGAGTTGTATTGACTGTTGAGAAGTGGGAAACTGACGTGTACGATGCAGAATCCCAGGAGGACAAGGAGACTTCCTGATAAAAAAAAAACATTCTCACACGAACTACCGCTTTGGGAAATACAGTTTTACCGCTACAATAATGAGCATTGTCAATGCATAAAAAATAACAGAAGCAGTTACGTGAGAGCGCACATGGTCAGCGATCAGCGTATAGAGACGTTTGTTTGTAAACGGACGAAACGTTTCTCAGTTGCAATAAATAAATAATATGTGGACCCGTAACTTTAGCGGAAACATTTCAACATCAAACTGTTTTACTGGCTTACGTGCACATATGCAGTTCTGCTTTATTGTTATCGACAGTGTGACTTTGTGAAAACACGTTTCTTATTTGTCTGTACGTATCGGAATTAGGTTTCTACGATACCACATGTCTGTGACTTGCCGTAAAACGTTTAAGACATGCATGAGTTAAAAACGTCCAATCACTGATCATTAAAAAGATATGCAAATGTGCACGTAAGGCTACTAAAAAAACCGGTGCATAAATCTTTTCACCAAAAATAAGGGTCCCTGGTGGTTAGTAAGTAAGTAATGTGTATTTCCTTGAAAAGCAAATATTTTATATAATAAATAACAGTAAACTAATCGGATAAAATTTTCTAACATTATGTTTCGCGATCCACTTCAGAAATGTTATATTTAAACATATGTAATTCTGTAACCCGACAGAGATACAGTTACTAGCGCATCGTCATTAAAGGTCACTGAGTTTTGTACGACATTTTTAAGTGTATCTATATCAGTAAAAAAATTTAAGAAAATATATACGCTGGATGAAAACGTGTATTCGACTTTAATATTTGGTGACTTATCGCGTAACTTGAAAACCATTGCATGTATACAATTTAGACATGTAAATAGCTTATCACATACACATTAAAATGTAGGCGTTATATTTATATAGATCAGTATTTATAGAAAGAATTAAAAAATAAACAAAGCCTTTAAGGTTTGTCAAAAAAAAATTAAAACATTACCGCCAAATTTGGCATTAGTAAATTATGAGAATCATGTTAACGCATATTACTTAAATATCTAACCAACATGTTATCAAAATTATGACATATCTATAGATATTTGAAGTTAAATTTCAAGATTAACCATTCGTACAGACTATTTTCGGAGAGATTTATTATGCAGGATATGTAAAATACAAGCTTGATATATAACTTACTACGTACTTTTATTTTATCGAAATAAGTTTATAGTTTTAGAGAATATTTCGGAAAGTTTTTCACTTATGGCTTGCTTGTTAAAATTATGAAATGGACTGTACGTGAACTGGAGGCAACGCGGGATGAACGAGAAGTGAACAAGTACTAACAATATGTTTATAAAATTACATGCAATCTAGATTCACATGTAAACATAGAATGAACCTGGGTCGAGTATTGTTTGCAGACATATTTTAGTCAACAATAAATTAAATTACTTGCCAAAAAATAAAAAGGCATAATATACATATCTTTGTATGTGTATACAATTTCCCTAAGCCTCATGAGTTGAATTGAAAAACTATGGAAGAAGCATGGACACAGGTAATACGATAGCAATTCTTATAAAGAAAGAGCACTTATTTAGAAATATAAACTCACGGATTACTGTTAGAATTATAGAAGAAAGTGCTTTGTTAAATATGATGGTTTCCAACAAAACCAAACGTAATTTAAATTTAGACGTGAATTGCGTAACAAATTTTGCACAAGACTGTAAGTCCAAAAAAATTAGGGAAAAACTGGTCATTAACATTTAAAATTCAACAACATTGTCTAAACGTCTCTGCAGGCATAAAAACTCAACAAGACAACTTGCTACGCAAACACATCACACATATGTTAAAATAACACTAACTTTACGAAAATTTAAAGTTTTAAAGGAGAAAATGCTCCTAAAATTTATTCTCAAAGTCGAATGAAATATTTTGTTAGCTAATTATATAGGCACACATTGTCAAATGAACCAACCTCATGCATCAAACCTCACAACAAATGTATTTACTGTCAGTAGAAAATCTTACAGACAATTCATACTATGTATGTCGCATAAGTTACTATGCTAGTAGCTAGGCGGTGTAAGAACTTTACCATGTTTCGCCAACTGAAAGTGAAAAATGTTCTGTCACCCAGATACAATTCGAGAAGAAATATCTGCAAGAAAAGAGACCTATTGTTTGATTCATAGAAAAAAAGATATTTCAAGAGTCCTGCAAATCAAATTTGAACAAATAAGTAAGTCAAGGAGCGAAATCGAACACATATAAAATTAAAAGAAATTATAATTTAAAAAATGAGGATCATGTAGTCAAAATACCAGGACATTAAAATAACATCATTGTTGTAAGATTGTTGCATGTCATACTACATGACTATACAAATTTATGATGAACATTATGAAACCATAAAATAAATGAATTGGGAGTATTGGTTTAAGAAGCAGTAAGTCCATTTCGAGGATTCAATATTGATAACAGACGACGAACTATATATTGGAAATATTGTCAGTTAAAAATAAATACATTACAATATATCATGAACAACTTGAAAAAGCAGTAATGCTAAGAGATTTAGGAAAATATTCCAATCAAAGATATGGAGTTAATAAGCCAATAATGAATTGTGTGATCTAGAAGTATAACTTAGTTCCCTGAGATTTTTCATAGCATATGTAGAATAAGAACACGTCAAGTTTATTTATTATATGCACCCTTATAACATAATTAAATAAATTCTTCAAAACTTCCGAAGTTCATTAAGACGAGAAGTATTTCTTATT
Organism: Medauroidea extradentata; assembly: GCA_003012365.1. Classification (NCBI taxonomy): domain Eukaryota; kingdom Metazoa; phylum Arthropoda; class Insecta; order Phasmatodea; family Phasmatidae; genus Medauroidea; species Medauroidea extradentata. The sequence continues at coordinate 48,720 of PNEQ01026768.1, read as the reverse complement.
GAAATGAAAAATAGATTGTCAAAACAATCCGGCAGCAACGGTGTACGGGATTCAACCATAAATTAAGAGAATTTAGTTTATTTCCATGTCAGTCTGAAATATATACTTTTAGTACTCAGGAGAATCTTCGGAGTCATCATCTGTTTATATAAATTTCTTTGTAATATTATTAACAAACTAGCAACATAATGGCGTGAAACAAAACTCATGAAATCCTTCAAATTTGGACTTTCTTCTCAGAACTCTAGGTATAGAATTCTAAAGTTAACACTTCAGTCAATATATCAACGAAAATACAGTGAAGAAACGAATTTAACGGTTGAAATATATAACAGCAAACCCCTTTGAACACCTACCCTGCGTGGAATTGAGCAGAACAAGTATGAATATAATTAATCTACAGCGGTTACAAAATTATAGGGCCATTTATGGCTATATTGGTTCCTATTAGACTAATGTAACCCATGCAAATTAGCCTTGTTTAATTCTTACTTCTAAAAAAGCACACTGTCAGCCAAATCAGACATTTATCTCGTTCAAGTTACAGACATATTGACACTGAATAAATATTAAACAAAACTTAATATTGTTATGAATGACACTTTCTAATTCGTATACAGTTTTTAGCTTTAAATTGTACTGTCTACTGTTAGCTGAAGATCTAAAGAACCAAAATATAGTAATATGGCGCCTAACGTGCTCTTTCGGAGAAAGAGTAATTTAAACAAATATGTGCTGAAGGTAAATATTAACTGTTACATGACTACTGAAATGTCTCTGTAAAGTTACCTGGGCACCAGACCTATGACGAAATTTGTTTGGAACTAACCAGGTCAAATGCTGACGTGATAGTGGCGTAAGAAACACCCTGCTGAATTATTAAAGAAACATTAGTGTTACCATAAAATATTCTTCAAGTTTCCTGTATTAAAATAATATTCAAATTTGTACACTGTACCGCCCTTTGAAAATCTGAGGAGAGCTGTGAAATGAGACACAAAGTATTAATTGACTTGCTTCAATCCAAGGAAGAAGAAAAATAAAAAATTCTTCAACAAACGCTGCTGGCCTTAAATATACTGAACACGAAACGTTTTGTAATAATCTGACAGTACTGAAAACTTACATCAAACAATCTCACCTCTCTCTCAAAGTTATAAAAAAAAACTTAGTATGTTAATTATAGTCTAGATAGTTGCAGAGAAAGAAAATAATGATTTATACTTTCTAATGGGCATACAGATTAGGCTGGTTTACAATCCTTTATGTAGGTGTTATAAGTAGTCTAAAGATACAATAGCGGTTTAAAATTTTTCTACATAAGATTGTTTCAAAAATCTCTACAAAAGGCTCTAGAAATATGAGACAATTTTTTTTTATTGGCTCACCTGTATAAACGTATGTGTGTGTGTTGAGTGTGTGTGTGTGTGTGTGTGTACGCGTTATGGAATGTTTCAAATTAATTTTCACCTCCTTTCAGACGTCCGATTAAGGTATAATTTGTACTCTTAAGGATCTATAAATAATAGTTTCATAAATTCTATAAAAATCCTGTATTCTCCCCATTATTTAAAAAAATATATATATATATATCGTATGGAATCTTTTCAATTCCATTTTTCACCCACATCTAGACAAAAGAATTATTTTTAAAATAATTGCAAACAAACCTGGTATCCTCAACCATTATTAAAAAAAAACAGTCATCTGGCTGCGAGAGAAATTTCGTTTTCAGATCATAATCATCAAACAAAACATTCTGAATTAAATCTTAACTTAAATCGTCAATTTTGTTTTTAACATAATTTTATTTATTTAAAAGTATTTTTGTCTAATGGACTCTATCAATCAATTACCACCTTTTTTTATTAATCCGAATAATTCGAACTTTTTCACACGTATTATGAATCGATTACAATACGATAATTTCGTAAGTATGACCTCGCGTACATACCCAATATAAAAAAAATGCATCAAGTTGCTACAAAATATTTTATTAAAAATTATCCGATCAAACCATTTTTAAAAAATTATTATATTCTCTCTTTTCTTACAAGACTTAAAAATAAAATTAAAATATAAAAAATGTTTGTAGCAATATTAACAAAAAAAGTTGAGAAAAAAAACGGCCAATAATTTAGTATGACAATTTTTTAATAAGCTTAAAATACGAATACTCTCGTTTATCAAAAAATTTACTTAAATGTAAAAAGCGTGTGTACTTCCTTATTATTTCACATAATTACCACCTTTACGAATAGCTAGCAATAACAAACATAAAAGACAACTGATATCAAGCATAAATTAGTACGACTAAAATAAATATAATCTATACATATTTCTTCTTAGCCGTATTTTATTTTCAACTTTGACTAAAATAATAATTATATTCAAGGCTTGTTGAACTATTTTCCTCATGTGTATAAAACATTATGCATATAAAATAGTTAATAGCGTAACTGTATATAATCTTTGTACACGTTATGTGCATAATAAGCTTGTGTGTCGTATCTAGGAAACAGTATTGTTTATGTAAGTAATTATAACGTAATTTATAACTCATTTTGGAATTACTTTCAATGTAACATACTTTACTATTTTTCTTCTTAAAGTTTCATCTCCTAAAAAAATGGATTTATTCCTAAGTACGTGTAATTACTGAAGCCTGTAATTATATTATAATGGGTTTTATGTCTGCTAATTGTAAAAGAGTTTCTAGGAGTTGGAAATGTATTATTAAATCCTTGATACTGTTGTTGAAATGATTCTTAGAAAAGTTATCTCAGTATTGACGAGTTTCAGTGCCGTGAGGACTTTATCAAATATATATGCACAAACGTAAATTATGATACTTTAGCTTTATGAATAAAATATTTTTATAAATGTGGCCATTAATTGAATTCTAGCATGACATTGTGACTTTACATAAAGTTATTGTAAAGAATACAACTGAAAAATACATTTCACTAAAATTGAAATTTTCTTGCGTTTAGATAACAATAAAAATGTTTTTATCATTTGGGCACAAGCTATAGTATACTAAGGTTTCATTCTCCACGTCACCCAAAAATGTGATGACATGGCTGCGCTACACAAAATATCAGTCGACCATACCATTAATTAATTACGCGGGGTCAGTGTACTTGAAACTCTCCTTATTTTTGCACAGCTGTATCAAATCAGGAAAGAAATCAAAGTATTAAAAGAAGAATTATTACATTTCCATAGCGCTAGTTATGTTGGTAAAATAATACAGACGGTCGTCGGTAGAAGAAACAAGTATAGCCACGAATGTCGCGAAAATATTTCTGCACCATACTGTTTCAACGCCTTACGTTCACATATGCACTCGTGACACATCATGGTTACTGGCAGTGTGTCCTTGTATAGGCGGGTCTCAATTGATTTCTCCAATAAGAGTAAGACAATGTTTGAGGCCCCTGTCTTGTACAAATAGACACGTAAATTATTTACTGAAGCATCCCACCTTGATCCTTCTATGTTCGTGACGCTACTGAAGAAGGCATGCTTGAAATATATATATAAAATAAAGTCGTGTTTGTTACACTATTTATAACTCAAGAACGGCTGAACTGACTTGGCTAAAAATTGGTGGGGAGGTAGCTTAGACCCAGGAGAAGGACATAGGATACTTTTTATCACGTTCTACCGCGTTCCCGTGTGACGTCAAAGAGAATACAAGTCACTATAAAATGTGGTATAACAAAAACGCGTATGACATGGAATAACAAAACGCAAATGACAGCTAAACATAATTTTGTCTATTATAAGTATGTTTGAAAATTTGATAATTATAAATTTTGTCAGAAATCAATAATCAGTAATAAATCAGTAATTTGTATTTTCTTTGAATCATCATTGACAATGCCGCGACCTAGACGATCGAATCTTTCCCGACAAAGCATGTTCACGGCCTGATAATAAAACAAATGAAGAGTGCAACCTATGCACCAAAATACATGAAAAATAAAGAATCATTAAAATACTTAATCCAAAATCTTCTTACCTATTGCCTCTAAGGCGGAACAGAGTTCGCAGGGCCAGCTAGTAATAAATAAAAACAATTTTGTCTCTCAAGATGGCGTCGAAATAGCTTTGTTGCGCCGCGTCGTGTTAACTTACTCAACTGGATTGTTCAAGCTCAAGTAACAACTGTGGCACCATACGGCTGCGATTTGCCAGTAGAACCCCAAGGCAAGTGAGAGCTAAACATCCAACCACTGAAGATGAAGAGGAGTTGCAGATGTGCACGTAAGACATAGAAACTAATTGGTTCAAAAATAATTTCGCCATTATATCTTGGCTCTATAAATAAGCTCAGTGAATTGCACGTAATCAGAAATATTAATTTAACTACACGTTTTCACGTGTTAAATTATTTCAGTAGAATAAGAACTCACTTAAGTTATAATAATTTGGTAAATCTTACACAGACAACTCTGCCGGGTCGCAGTAAGCACTGTATTTAAGACAAAAAAATTCTCTTTGATAAATTCATACTTGAAAACGTAGCACTTTGCTTACATGTGCATAGTTGTTTGCATTTCACATGACTGGTAATTTACACAAACGATTGGCATTCCTGTTCGTTTTCAACTCGTGGTGATTCCTTTGAGAACGTCTGTGCTAAGAGTTGAGCGAGTAATATGCACTTCATTACACACAAAGGCAGAGCCACGCATTCAGTTTCTGCACTTGAAAGGGATACAGCCGATCGCGTCTTTGCCTTCCATGGGACCGTGTGGCCAAAAACTTCAAATACAAAGCAAGATACACTCCGTCCGTCGAAACCATCACTGCCGTCATCGCCATTAGCATATCAAAGGAGCCTTTTCTCATTTCGCGTTGAATAGAGAAGACTCTATAAAATGCTTCGTGACTTTTTGGCCGTTGGATTTTATGTGATATTTTCCAATTTCCAGGTACCTTACAAGTCTTTTCAATTGGTAGTAACTCATTTTTAAATGTCGTCAGTGTTATTATTAATAGTGTAATTATGTACCTTTCGTTAGTAAACACAATATATGTAACCCATTAATAATTAATTTTATTACTTTTGGAAGGGGATTGTAACAAAAATACACCCCTCTTTATTGTGTCCTCAGTGACTCCACGGCTCCACTTAACGTGAACAATTTCAGTAATAAGAGAAAAAATTACGTTTAGAAATGAGTAAATCTTGTAATTAAATCATTATTGCTATACAGAAACATAAAGACTAAATGAGACGCTACAATCTTGCTAGGCTGGAGCCATAACTTTTAAATGTGTGCAGCTGTTGCAGTAATATAAATGTTTAATATTGAACTGAAATTATTGGCATAATTACGCAATAATTTATAAACCAAAAAATTAAAACATGTTGTAATTAACATTTTTTAAAGTCTTACAGTGACTTTGTACAAAATCTTTTGGCTCAGTAATGTTGTCTTACAGAGCACATTAAATAATGTTATACTTTAAATTATGTTTGCATGGATTTTGTCTCTCATTTGTTTTATTCTGCTACGATAAATGTAAATTATACGGCATCGTTGTAATTTAGAAAAGTGAAAAAATATAGCTTTAACCCGTTTATTTCAAAATAATTTATTCTAAATATTTTTTTTTCCATAATCCGATATGTATTTTTCCAGACCCAGTTAAAAAGACATTAAAAAAACTGTTAATTTAATATTGCGTATAATGAAAAGTGAAGGGATGTTGGTCAGCCCTTAACATGTAGATCTTTAGAGCTGTTGAGGGATTATATGATGTGAGTATCGATCGCAGCGTTGGAATGAATGAGTAGGGGAAACGGAAGATCCCCGAGAAAACCCGTCGACCAGCGGCATCGTCCAGCACAATTCCCACAAGCAAAAAGCCGGGTTCATAACCCGTCGATCCCGGATCGCCTAAGTGGGAGGCGAGAGTTCTGACCCCTCAGCTACCGTGACCCAATGTTGCGTAGAAATGTGTGAAAGTAATTAAGTTTTTGACAATTATTTTTCGACCTGATTTATTGCAAGGACATAAAAATACCTTACATAATACTACAATTTTTGAAGATCGTAAAATTGTACTTATTAAAATGCAACCCAGCTTTAATTTAATGTCCCATTTTTTTAAATTACGTACAGAAAAACAATTAGTATTATAAATTCTCAGCTACTCCAAACATCATATTCTCTCCACCCTGGTCAATCTCTAGAGGGAAGACCAGTTGTATCAGTCGACTAACCGTGGTCACGTTGGCCATCTGAAAGATGAGGGTTCGCACCGTGTCGTCTCTGCCTGATATCCTTTCAACGATACGCACTGTCGGACAGATCATCTTGGAGCAGCAAGTGGTCTCCTGTTCGGTACTCCTTCGTCTGTCTATTTGGACATCGAACTTCTTGATAGCTCCTGAGATCGAGAAAATATTCCTTCGCCTATTCCTTAGAAAATATTATTGAATTTCCTCTCTGTATCTAACTTACTTCCTTAGATGTATTTGGGTTGTGTGTTCGGAGCCAGTGGGCAGAGTAGTTGGCCCTTCCCCATTTAGGAAATTACTTGGAGTAAGTGTCTCCAAACCATCTTGAATTGTTGGCCTTGAGTTAATGACGACACCTAGCTCCACCAACAGTGTACTTAGGGCCTCCTCACCAATTCTAGTCATTCCCAGAACATTTCTTAAGCATCTTTTGATCGTTTCCAGCGTCCTGTCCCGCCAGTATCCCCACCAAATCGCCCGTGGTGCAGTTAACTTCCATTTGACTCCATTGTGGGCGAAGTGATGGCTTGTTTGTGGGTCAGTGAGGACTTGACTGAGATGTTGCATGTACATTTATGTGCAGACTGAAGTGTTCTAGCACTGTCCGAATAAAGGATGTAAGGGAGTTCTCATCGCCTAGGAAATTTTTTGAAATACATTAAAATTACCTCTGTAGTCATATCCAGAAGGAATTCAAGGTGAAGAGTCATTGTAGTTGCACATATGAAGAGCACACACAGTATATGATTTTGATATGAGACTCCACACCTTAACGTGTAGTGTCCCTGCATAATAAACTCCAGCACCTGCTAATGGTGTGGTATTTTGACACATTCCGCTGGCAATGATGACTTTAGCTCGTTACCTGATTGGCACCTTGTGATCTTACATGGGAGACACATGTGGATGACGTTCTTTATAGATCGGTGTTTAAATGAACCAAAATCCTTTACATAGTACAGAGAAAAGATTCTGACATCGAGATGTTGTAGCACAGTATGAATGAGTGTCTTGAGAATAAACAACATAGCGAAGCGATGTGCGCCATCGAGCGACAGAGGATGTTTTTGCTTTAGCGTTATGTCTGCATGGTGAGGCGTCCTCCCAATCTAACAAGGATGTTCTGTAAAAAAATTGTGGTAGCATGCGATTTTTAATGTTTTCGGTAAGTCTGTCTCTTCCTGTCGGGCATATAATCTGTAAGAAAACGATCTTGTTGAACAATTCAAATCAAGTACAATTTAGCAACTTCTAAGTCTTGTGCAATAAGATTATAATATTTCTTCTGAGTTTTTAATGTTGTTCAGGAATCTTATAACCCAAGCCATAATGTCTAGTAGTTGGCAGTAGCAGGTGAATTTCATTGCATCATTTGGGGTGGGGGTTTCCAGTTAATAAATATGAAGGTTTATTGATATACTACTTTAAATTTTTGGAGACAGGTTTGGGGTATGTTATTTTAAGACCAAACGTGAGGGAGATCAAGTAGTCATGGGGCATCATACAACTAAAGTAAAGAAAATTTTAGATCCTTTTCAAGATTCCTCGTGCAAGTAGTTCACCTGATTAACCTGGCTTGGACAGTATCAGCATTGAAATGGTCTCTGAATGCTATATATTTCTGTTTTTCGACTGGAGATGAATATCATACAATGGCTTGCATCGCTTTTAATCCAACATATAGCAACCATAGTCACGCGGCAAGGCAGATCTCGTTTTGTAAAAATTTGCTGAATCGCAGAAACAGCTCAAAATACAAGAACCCACCAAGAGAGCTTGTGGCTCTAAGGGCCGATTGCACAGTCATTTTGAGAAAAATTTAAGGCCTATCTGAGTGAACTGTGAGATATTTTCATTACAGAGACGAAAAGTGAGTGAAATGCAAGGAAAAACTGAGAATTTCTTAAGGTGTCCTCAGATCTTCCTTAATATTTTCTCAAGCTGCAAATCAATCATGGCGGCCGTAAATAGAGGTTATAATGCCACATGGCAGAGAATAATTTACTTATTTTGAATTTATTGGTAATATTTTAGAGGAGGAACATATCCATAATATAAAGAAAGATTGCGATCGCTTCTACAACATAATTTATATTGGTTGCACATTTTTTAATGAAGGCGAGGTCGTATTTTTTAATGTCACATTTGTTATCAAACAAAATTGTTATAATATAATTTTATAAACAAAATCGACAACGTATGTGTTTATAATTTTTATTTTGCATTTTTTTTAAGTTAACAGTACTCGAAACACTAAATCTAAACTATCAAATCACCGTCGTGTAAGATTGTGCATAATAAATGTAAAATAATATACATTTTAGAAGCATTCACAAGCCGATACATGAAGAGAAATTATTATTCTCGCGAATAATGTGGTAACACTTCACCTCAACTGAGATATCTCAATTTCCTGACTGTGCAGTGCAAACGAAAAATTCTCAGATTTTACTGAAGTTCTCCTTAGTTTCACCTTTACCTCAAGAATTTCCTCACTTGACTCTGCAACCGACCCTTAATTTGGCAGTGATATTTTCTCGACAAGTGAACGTACACATAAAAACAGTGAAATTATTGGATACTCTCATATACAGGATGGCAACTTAGGTAAACTTCGCCGTGGCACAGAACACGTGAACACGTGACGTCTGAGGTGTTGAATTTGACAAACCCATCCAACTTGGGATTTTTTAAATTGGCAAATCTGCAAAGCTGGGTATCCAAAGTTGCCGACTCTTCGCAATATAATATGGGACTATTTCGTCCCAATATATGCACCTAAACCAGGTGTCTTGGAAGAGACTACATTCTGCAATAAACACAGGTGAAAGAACTCCTTTAAAGTCGTAGGACTTTGTGGTTGTTTTTAAAAGCTTTCATTTTGTTCCTGGAATATGTCGTAGGTTTTTGATAATATATCTATGAATAGAAAGGAGTGAATCTTATTCAGTGTCCCATTGTGCACAAACAACTACAAATTTCCTCTTTATTTCGTGTCCTTAAGCTCTCCAGGTGTCTTTAAGTGACTTAGAATTCGTTGCCCACTTAGCCATCGCCATTCGTATTTTTTAAGAACCTTCATAATTGCATAGTGTAAGGCGATAACTTTAGTGTCGTCTTCAGCTCCCGCAGCAAAGCCTTCCATAAAAATTCTCTGGTCCAAAAGTGATGCAGCTGTCTGTTCTTCTTCCTTCATTATTGTGGCTAGTTCGAGTTCGAGTGGCAGACAGAATAAATTAGCTACTCCTAAGACCAAATGGTGGGTGTGTGAATCTATAGGTGGCCTCAGCATTCCATGTCTGCCAGATTCCATTGTCGTCTCTTTCGATGTTCAACCATAATAACGTAAGAGGATTAACATGAATGATATGCTCAGCGCCAGATAGGTTCTACTTCCAAAACGTCATGTCAGGATATGTCAAAGACGACCCTTCTTTTCACTTTGTTATTTTTCTCATTCTTAATTGCATGATGAAATTAGTAAAACATGTAATTTATTGTTTCTCCTGTAGTTACCTCAACATGCCCCATTTAAATGAAGTCCATTATCTGTGATTTGTTTACCTCTTCGAACAGAGCATTGATTTCAAATTTTTTCCGCAATGCATGGATACGATTTTCATAGCACGATGGTCGGATGGCAAAACTATATGTTCTTTCCGTGGTTAAAGACTTTAGTCTCCGCCTGCCTTGTATTTGAAACGAATCATGGAAATTCTGTAGAATGACATAATCATTTTCAGTAAGCATTCATTTTTGGTGTTCATTTATTTCTACGGTCTCTAGATACTAAAATCTTCCCATATCATTGTCCACAGTACTTTTCTCATCAGCCGTGTGAATGTGGTTTAAGGTTTTGTTACTGACAGAAGTTCCAGACTTATTTTCACTCAGGGTCCACCCAAATTTGGAATGAAGAAAGACTAGTGAGTCTTGAGAGGTATATTGGCTGGTCGTCTGTAATTACCTTCTAGTTATGGTCTCCACCTATAGGTAGTGATATATAAAGATCATTGATTTGGTCCTTGGGATCAGCAAGTTTCAATTTCTATACGGCAGGGATCGGACATCGTGTGGAACATCTGGATGTGGAGAATCGTCATTTTCGCGTCCAAATTTCTAAATACATAAGACATAATCAATCCATTCTCTAGTTATGTAGAACTCAACATGACTATGGGTTGAAGGTGCGGAATGAAGTTACTAGAATCCAGTAATGAACAAATTCTTGTTCCCTACGCAATTTAACTGAAGTTGGTCTGCCATATTTTTGTTTACGAAACTTGACTGACTTCCAGCACACAAAAGGCAGCGTGTAAGTTTTCTGAGACGGATTGTCCCAGTGATCCAGCTCCTATCTGTTTGAATATATGTAAAATTCGGTAACTCTGATCTTAACTACGGATATAGCTGTTTATCACTGCAGAGCGAAACGCGATGAGAATTTTTGATTTCGTACATAATAACATGTATATTTTAAGCAGTTCTTAATATTGTGACCCCTTTGAGGTACGAGAAACAAAAACATTTTAGTTATAATCACAAATTTGCTCTCATTTCTAGACTGTGACCTTGTGTGTCACAGAATAAGCAGAATGAATTCAGAAGGTGGTCATTTCACTTCGATTTTATAGGTATTGACTTCATGTTCACATCTAACGTTGCTGCCGTAGCAATGGAATGTGGCGTAGTGAAATCATCTGTGATTTTCTGTGTAATCAGGGCGCCATCTATCACTTCATTCAGGAACTCTATTACTGTGAAGATCTCGCAGTCAAAAAGGTTACTTTTTTCTGGAATAAATTATTAAGTGATGGACAATGTCATGAGGGAAATCTGGCAAAATTCCTCCCTAATTCTCTAATTGCATGTTTACGTCGAATGTATTCAATATACATTCCATTTAGGGCAAACGGATTACTGTATGAGACTGGTAGTAATGTTCTCAGTTAAACAAGGTGAACCTGAGTGATGAAGTAAGGGTTTCGGTAAATATATATGTTTAATTTCTTCATATGCATGCGATGTCACTGATATTCCATCGACCTTATTTTTGGCTAACCCAACAGATACCCACGGATCGTAAGATAATACTTCTTAAAATGTAACCCAACTTAATTTTAACGTAAATATCTTTATTTTTTATCTTTCTTTAAAATGAACCAGGAAACTCAAATATGGAGGAAGAATACATAGAAAAAATAGTTATGCATTCTCAGCAGCGCAGTTCTTCACTCTTGTAAAAGTAAACTTATACAGTGTTACATAGTTCATTCTCAGCAGCACAGTTCTTCACGCTTATAAAAGTAAACTTACAAACTATTTCGTAGTTACACGTATCACAAAATTGTTGCCGTCACATGTACCATGATTACATATTCCCCATCCAAACCACCAAGCCCAACTAAAAAAAGATAAATATCTTAAATATCGTGAGTTAGCTGTGTATGGGGCCGGTTTCACTTAATAGAAGCCATGCAATGAGTGTGACGATTGGAATCAACAATAAATTGTCTTACTGCAAACGCTTCAGGGTCCGGAGTGGGTGGCGCTCAAGTTGGTCCATGCTCTCTCTCCGAAAGTCTTAGTTGACACCAAATAACTAACACATTTATTTTCTTAGTTGTAACAAAACTTCTGGGAAATTCGGCATTTCATTATCTTTCCATTTAATATGAGAGAACGACAGAAATATACCCATAAGGGTTTTTCAACAATAGTTGCATCTCTTAAATAAAATTATTTATTCATGTCGGATTTTCACACTTTTCAGTACGAGTCTGGTGAACAACAAACTGGTATTCTCAATGAATTATATTACCAGATTTATCGTCGACTTTGGCATCTACAATATGCATTTGACGAAAAACTCAACATTATTAATGTATTTTCGGAGTTGTACATTTTCATTGTCATTCTTATGGCTTGGTGAGACCAAAACATGTTTAAGGTGGTCCCATGCGATACATGACACTCATTCCTTTCTTCTAGATCATATTTTAATGCAGCTGCCTTGTGTAATTTCATTTTGGTAACATTACCGATGCATAGAGGTCCTGCCGTTGCGGAAAAAATGCTTCGATAAAATTTTGACAGCCAAAGATGAGAGGTGCTAATTATGATCAGGGAATTTCTCTTACGCATTAGAAATTGATGTATTTCTACTTATGCTGTAAATTGTATTGTTCCAATGATTAACTTTGACATTCTGATCCACACTTTCCACGCTGTAATTCAAGAATCAACGCAGTACAGTGTCCATCCAAACTGCAAGTCAACAAACAATGGAATGCAGTATTTTGATTGAAAAGTAGTATTACACCGTTGGATTTTGACTTCAAATAAACAAACAATTGGGTTAAGTATATAACCTGCAAATGCGTTAGCAATATTGCACTGCATCCAGACTAAAATTCGACAACCCACAGCATTCAGACTTTATGTCAGGAGGACAGTCTATTACGTTCTCTCTCTCTGTGTGTTCTCTTAGACATAGCAAATTCAGTTGAAGAATGTTAAGGATAAAAAAATATGAATTATTTAACTGTAATTATAAATTAATATGTTACGAGTAAAAATAACTGATGAAGATAAGACACAGGATTTGAATTAATACTACAGTTTAGTTATAATCATATCTCACAATAGTGTACAATATTTATAAAGCATATTTGAAAATGACGTTGTTAACTGAAATGTTCCATGCTATAAAGTAGTTAATTTTAAAATTTTAACAGTTTGTCGAATGAAAGGATAGACCTTTGAGATAGCTTAATCATATGATTGTTTGCGAATACAAAATTCCTTCCCAGTTAAAATTTTAGCCCATTATAAGATTTTCTACATGTGTAGCATTATTATCCACCGTTGAGATAACTGTTGAAACAAAAAACTACACATGTACTTACTATGTGTAATATGATGATGTAACTGATGGCCTGTTATATCACTTAAAATACCGTTGGACGGTTGGCATTTGTTACTAACGGACTACCGCTAAAAAAAACAGAGCAATAACACCAACGGGATACCTGGGTGATAACTGCCTGTATTTTCTCGCTAAAATAAGATATCGCGTTACTCATAAGGTGAACAGAAAAAAAAATGAAATACGGTATGAAGAGAAAGGTGTCTGGAAACTGGGAAGGATTGAACTGATAATAGGACAATTTTCTTAGATAGCTCGCTTATGACCAGCGCACCAGCCAGCGCCAGACTACGTAGCACTGTAATAGAGTCGTTTAAATTCGGTTCGGCTGGATCAAACGTAATTAAATCGCAGTCTGAAAATTGTTGACGTTATAACAGTTCCTTCAGGAATTCTAATTCTGTCCCTCGGGTCGTAATTTCCGTTGCCGTGTTACGGTTAAACTATGTCGGGGTTTCCGTGAGCTAGGTTTAGAACAGCAAGAATTATTATGCAAGTTCATGAAGTTAATTAAAACGTGATATGACTCTTGATCCAAAAGGTAAGACGTTTGACGAGCCTGAACTCTATAGGTCGTTCGGGACAAAGTGTGCGCCAAGAATTTAACCTTTGAAAAATATCAGTAACCGTTACTGCATATAATTCAACATTAACTCTAGTTGCCTTACTACATGCATGGGTGGCAGTGAAATTACGCAATATAGTTCCATGAATTTCCTATTTAAAGACAATAATACTGAAACAAAAGCAACATAAATCGACACAAATTGTATTTTATGTAATTAATTAACTTTTTAATCAAACTGTATAGATTCCTACTGACTCCACAAATTATCTCACACACGCAAACATCAAGTGACGTGTCCAGAAAGGGTAGACATTTCTCGTCGTTAACCGTTACGCGCGGAAATATACGAATTGGTTGAAAATATAACTTCGGCAGGGCTTTTTTGAGTGCTCACTTTATCCCGAACCGCCTATACGTCGGTTGGGGAAAATGGTCTCTACTTTACCAAAGTGTTGGAGTTTTCTTCGACAGTGGACAGCGTCGAAACTCTATAGCGAAATCGCCCAAGATAGCGATACCAAAGTCCTTCATTCCTACTGGGAGGTTCGGCATCGTCGATCCTCAACCCAAGTCCCTCACAGGCAACTCTGTCATCCAACTCGTCCTTCACTTTGGCGGCTAGCAAAAATATATTTTAATTCCTCTGCTCAGGGAACCTTGCGTTCTTAACAAACAATGGTAAATGTTTTCCCCGAGCTTCTCCTCACAAGTTGATACTCCAAGGAGCTCACTGAGTCTGTCGATACTCGCTTAGATCTGATCAGTGTGCTGACCGTGCTTAAATATAAAACAAACTTACAGTTTCATACCAAGCATAAGTAAGATTTCTTCGAAAATTAAATTGCAAAATCCACATGCCGCATAGAATATTGACAAAACTACATCAGGTGCGGGGTTGTCTGCGGCAAAAGAATATGTTGGACTGCAACCTCGTATGTCGAAACAATGCCATTTCCCGCATACAGCAAACTTGTATGTCACTCTTATACCTATATATTGATTGATATGTCTGTTATATAATCTTAAATTTACGTTCCTATATGGTAAATATGTTTGAACCGTTATTACGAGACATATTGTGATAACTATGTTTTTAAAGTGCTTTGCCTTTCTGACATACGAGGTTGCTGTTCAACACCTTCGTAAAATTACCTAGAAACTTTCGAACGCTTTTTTTTTTCTGTGACTGGTAGAAAACTATCTGTTTCATAATTCAGCACTTATGTTAAAATTGTGTACACATATAGGCCCAGTATTTATCAAACACTGCGTATACTTTATTTTGACTAACAGGTGAGACTACTATTTTTAAAATTATGACAAATTGAATATTTTGGGTGCTGTATCATATCACTGAATATATGTTAGCAATTACTACAAGTTTGGAATTTTGAAGAGTGATTTATATAAGAATTCAATTTGTAAATGTATATTATTGTAGGCTTGTTGGTGAAGATACTGCTTAATTGAAAATAAATTATTTTTATCGTAACTAGAATATTACATATCCGAATCTAGCATAGGTATAATAAGTAATATTGTAGGCCACATAAATATATGCTGCTAATGGCTAATGCACCTACTAACTTGTTGACGTTTAGCCTAGTTCGCAATTTTCACAATACAAATTTATTAAACTAAACAAACTAACTTGGCATGCTATTAAATATCTAATACGTGAAGCAAATGAACTCCATTTTGGCTGGTGTTTTGTAACAAAACACCATATGATACAGAACTTAAATTTAATAACTGAAAAACATACATACAACGATTCCTTACAAAGTAAGAATAGTAGTTTGAAATTATTGTTGTCTCTCCAATTCGTCAGGGGATCTTGAAATAAACAAAATTCGAAGTTTTAATGAACAAACTTGAAATAAAAAAATTGGAAGGCAACAAACCTTACTTACATTGTGTGTACCAATGTGACACAAAATATAAGTTAAAGTCTTAAATAACATTTATATTTAGTTTTTGGGCTGATACTTCTTTTCTTGGATTTGATCCTGTTGCTTTGTCCTATTCTGTTTATAAGTTTCGCTGATTTTTGTTGACAATTTTGTTTGCTTATAACTTTAAACTACCACAATTTTTTTTTACGTTGAAGTGATATTTTTATGTGCTGGGGAATTTTTTTAAAAATTTATTATTCAAGCTTTGTTTGAAGTTTTTAAACTTTAATACTCCTGCAATTAATATAAGTATAAAATAAAAAGCAGTTACATTTATTTTAATGTAGTTTTAATATGTATTGAATGATGACAACGTGTGCT
This sequence comes from Medauroidea extradentata, assembly GCA_003012365.1. Lineage (NCBI taxonomy): Eukaryota > Metazoa > Arthropoda > Insecta > Phasmatodea > Phasmatidae > Medauroidea > Medauroidea extradentata. Next base: position 32,689 of record PNEQ01026768.1, on the reverse strand, counting down.
AAACACTTCAAAGCTAAACATTTGGTTGCCATGGTTGCAGAAAACGACTATACTCAGATACAGACACCACGCTCTTGTACGCAACATTACGTCCACCTCACCATAATTGCATAACCTTATGATCCACAAAAATGTACCAAAATTCAAGTCGATTGAATAAGTGTATTAAAAACGAAAAATAAATATTCCATTATATGACTTTGAAACTCTCACACCGATTCAGGAAGGAGATCGTAACATTTCAAGAACTGGACAAAAGAATTTATTCTACAATAAATAATAAGTATTTATTTGCTACGCAATTTCTGCGACACTCAGTAACTACAATGTTTCAGCTACGAAATAAAATCTACTAGTACAGTCTATTTTGGTGTAATTTTGTAAGATATTTCGCATGAAGTGATTCAGATTTTACAATATATCTTAAAACCTATTACAGTCAATTATTTGTCTTGCGATCATTATTCCGAAAGGAAATTTTGGTCAATTTGTTTTAAATTCCTTAAATAATAATTTTCAAAATAGCTGTTTTTTTATGTTTATCGTCATATCACGTTGATATTTTTGTACTGTTGAAGTTTTGCGTACCGGTAACTTGGTAGTTCAAATGTTCTGATATAGTACTTTTTTTCGGCCACCATATTTCAAAAACTTTCATATCGATTTTTGCCAAATGTATTTAGGTAATGCTCTGAAAGGAAATGTAATTATAATTTTACTTAAACCGTTCATCACTGTTATTTTAGGTTAGATTACAGCGTACCTTCGAACCGATTTAAATAACACTTGGTATGTAAAACATGTCCACCGTATGTGTCACATTTAATGATAATAGAATGATTTTTCTCTATTATGCGAAAATATTGCCATTACACCATACCTCAGTAACTGTTTCACTGATTCCAACCCAATTCAGCTTGTTTGTAATAATTTGTGAGAGAATGTAAACAAATTTATTTCAATTGACAAATACGCACATTTACAAAATTGGGCTCGTTTGGATAATTTGGAATAGTATGATGCAATTACTGTAGTATTTAATTAGTTTCGGCCATGCTGATAGACTGTGTAGTCTCTCAACAACTTTTGTTTTGTAATGTAGGCCTACATGAGGATATATATTATTTTACGCGACTTAGTAACTACTACGAATTTTTCTACCATAACCCAGCAGGTAAATAATGCTATGGAAGGATAAGTTAGCATATTTGTATAAACTACGGAGATTCTTGCAATTTTATAATTTATAAACCGATGTTTCCTGCAGTAGCGATCAACTACATGCAGATCATTTTGCTAATAAAATAACTATTGTGGCCACATTTATAAGATATTGCCGCATTAAGCATGAAATAGTTGTAGGTATATAACAAAAATGTAATGATAAACTAAATGCAGAACATTTTACAAATAAAATCACTATTGTGGCCACATTTGTAAGATATTGCTGCATTCAGCATGAAATAGTTGTAGGTATAGAACAAAAATAGAATGGCAATGGTCAAATTTTAATCTTATGAGTACAACTGCATGTTATTTGCAAGAACATGTATTACGTTCAGCTGACTCGCAGTTTTATAAGACTACATGTATTAGGAATGAATACATTCAAATTACCTAATACAATTATATTTTGAAAATAATAATCTGTCATATGCGTAAAATAAACATCAACATATAATCTTTGATGTGGCGGAAACAAAAATAAATTATCATATTAACTAAAAAAATTAAGTTGGTATTTAATATTGGATATAATAAGCTAGTGTCCAAAAATATAACTAGGTATATATTAGTAATGCAGAAGTTGGTATAAATTAAGACGATTTCACCAAGTCCAATAAAATTTTCAATAAAGCTGCTTTATGGATTTTAGTTTCATTAACTTAAAATGGTAAACAATAGCAAACCAATTTAAAGAGCTAACATTGTTGATTATTAACATAGAAATATGCTCGTAACAATCGACAATAAATACCATTTTGTAAATTAGCACTGCAAGATTAAATTAATAATTTATATAATATCTCAGGAAAATATTCAAATGATTACTAACGCATTTGGCAAATACTAGCTCAACCGAATGTCCCGGATGTCTTCATTTTGTTTGTTGCTTGGTTAGAAAATATTGTTCTTAATAATTTTTAATTAATATTTTCCCAGTGACTGTTACTAGCATCAAATAACATACAAAGTATCCGCTTTACCTAAACTGTTGTAGTTAAACACTACATGGAAAAAAGAAATGTTTGTTATTTATAGCAGCAATTGAAATTTTTACGAAAATACTTTACGCATTAGTACGCCATGTAATAAAAATTACTTTTTAACTGACCGCCAGGTAAATAATTTCACTATTAATTGTTAGTTCCAAACTGACATTTAAACAGTTTAGAATTTATTTGAAATAGGATTCAGTAACGCAAAGAAAAGCAAGTTCATAATAAACACAAGTAACTAAGTTACTTTATTTAAGTGTCTATTGAAGATTTGACTTGCTCTATGCCAAGACAGTATGGTAACATTTAATTGCAGCCATTGTATTCCAAACCTCAACAGCAGCGAAACTAGTGAAGTTTAGAGCAATCAAACACTATATAGCTAGTTTATATCGTACGATAATATGTTTACCTACCTATCTAACTTAACAGGAACATAAATGAGATTTCGTGTCATCTACAGGAAAATTTGCACCTCTAAGCTAAACATGCTTTATTAGCAGTTTATTGGTGATTCAGTGTAAGGGATCACTTTACTAAAAGTAACTTAGTTTATTTTGTGAGAGTCATGCCGTAACACTAAATAATAAAATACGAAAGTATTACATGCTGCATACAAAGTATAAAATGTGTAAGAATAGACCTATTGTAAGATATTGTGGTCATTTAGGAGATGAATGGATGAAGAAGTTAAAACTCGCATGCACGTAGTGAGAATTTAGTTAATACTACGCACCTGTAGCGTTTCCAGTGATGGGGCTTTAGTTACGTCAATCACTAAAATGAGAAATGCGACCCTAAAATTAAACTTTTAGAAGATTATTTTACTAGCAAGGAAAATAATAAATAGTTCTTTAAAGTAGAATTTTACATTATTTAAGACAAAAATAGAACAAAAGTAATTCAAAAATTATTTCCTGTACACAACACAATTCTGAAAATATGGTAGCAATCATTGGTCAAAGATTCTTCAAACAATTACAATAACTCTAACACAGCAATCTTGCAGAGCTTCGACGTTTCGATAAAAAAATAATACGCTTTGACAGTGTCCTTATACTACATATTTGGCTCTACGCTCTTGATCGAGTCAGTAAATTCACTAAATGTGTGCTCTTATTTTTATGATAAAAAAGGACTTGCGTTGTTCAACTATGGATGTAAAATATACCGGGCAGGGAGTATATGCATTTTCCAGATTGGGTTTGATTATTCAGTTTTTAACAATAATAAGAGTACTATATGAAGTCTTCGCAAATACAAATACGTTCTCACGAACATTTTAACTCCTCGGTAGAATTGTGTCACAGAAATCTTTTTGTTAACAAAATGTTGTTTGTATCTCTAATTTAAGAACATGACATTTTAGTGAATTTTGCACCTACCCTATGCTTTGATTAGTCTACTCATAAAATGAAAATATATATTACAGAGAACAACTACATTGTTTTTGTGTATTTGTGTTTTTGTATATGTAGGAATGTTTCCGTGTGTGTGTGTGTGTGTGTGTGTGTGTGTGTATGTGCGTGTGTGTGTAAGGCCCGCATGCCTTAAAAATAACTTAAATCTGTAAATAAATATATTCAAAATTGTAACATAAGCGCATCTGATTTTCGTTTATGTCTACTACGGTACATGCAATGGTTAATTTAAAAGAGGAACCATCAAAATATATTTTAAACTTTACCGATTCTTATGGACATTATTGACTGACTCAAAAAAATTGGATATGTTAATAAATATTGTCGAACCAAGACGGGTTCGTTTACTGTAAGCCTGCTTTTTTCTAGAAACAGTACAGCATTTAAAAATATGTTATGTCAAACTACGGGAAATTTGAAATAAATTCTAACCAAATTATTAATTTTAATGTTTTATGAACAATAATTTTATTTCCGAAAGTTTACGGTTGAACGTCTGCCGTTTTGAAAGGCAGTGCTATCGGGAACATAACAAATAAGATGTTATATTTTGACAGTACATTGTCTGAATTTTTATATGAACACTGTGTTTTGTAGTTAACCATTTTATTAGAGAGTAATTAACAAATAAATAAAGATATTGTGTCTCATTTCAATAACGTTCAAACTAATTTAAATGCAATTTTCACATGTTGGCCGATATTTACCTAAACATTGATTTTAAGTGGAAATATATTTCTAGGTATGTTATGTTGTAAAACATCTGTGTGTGAATAAAAACATATATTCTGTAAGTTTCAAGAACTTCTTCAAACGAAGGTGATTGTTTTGACCATATATAATTCAAATTATTCACCTAGAATTTACAGGCCACGGTGGGGTCAGTCCTAGGATTTTCGCATGTAGATATCGTGCCGGACGATGTCGCTGGCTACCGGATTTTCTCAGGGAACTCCCCTTTCCCCGCATCACTCATTCATTGCTCTTTTATTTTATATTGTAACGACTCATTCCATGACATCCTTCAGAGTACGCAGATGTAAATAGGTACCCAGTAATAAAATCTGCATTCTCGGTACGTTACCCTGGTCCTCAGTTATCCTGCTCATGCTATATTTATTATTAATGATGACCCGATTATAACTAACCTTAGATTTCAAAAGGGCTTGTTGAACGTCTGCGCTTTAGAAGAAAGTACGATATGATCTAATACTTATTTGTCAATATTTCGGAATCCAACCGAACGAAAATAAAATATTGTACATAACATTTCCTATTAGCATAAAGAATTTTGTTACAAATGGGCAACAATATTTACAACATCAGTATATGAATAAGTTAATTTGATTGATCATATTTCGGATATTCTGAAAGAGATTAAAGTATAATTGCTCTTTGGACAGACCTTTATCGAAGAACAATATTTTTCTTTGTATATTCCTATAAATATGCCACTCTGGAATTAATCACTTCAATGGTGAAATATTTTTTTGTAAAGTATTGTAAACTAAACTGATTCGTTTCAAATTTAGCACGAAATAAACACAAGAGGCGATCTTAAAACGTTAGACTTTTATGTCTTACGTGAATAATTACCTAGTTGCGGACATCCAATTATTTTGAGAAATTTTAAATATTTACCATTCAATTTGACCGAATTAAAATATTTTGAATGCGGAAAGAATTTATTTATACACATCAAACATGTTTGTTAAATAATAACTTTTATCGTATTAATTTTTTGAATCATAGAATAGTCAAATTCTATATCACATTATAATCTAAATTTCAATTGTATAACTGTTAATTCTGAAAATTGAATGCAATTCTTTGTTATGCTTTTTGCGGATAATTTTAAAGGACAAATGTACACGCAGATATATTACATTATGTCAATTAGCGTTTTATTAATTTTTAATGTTCTATACATTTTCCTTTGTTAAGGAACATAAAGTAAAGGGAGATAGAACACAGGAATGCGAAATAAACTTCTATGAAAACCAATGAACGTTGAGTTCATTTTTTTTTTTTTTAATTTGAAGTGCATTTTTCTCGTTATGGTGTTTGTAAAATGTGCTCACGTACGTATGCACACAAACACAATAGTACGCTGTTTTAATAATTAAATATTCGCTATACTCATATTACTGACGTTATTTCAAGAAATTATTAGGTTTATTAAAATGTAATATTAACGAAAGCGTACTTTTATATTTCTTTAATTTTAGGCCACGCTCGCTATTTACTATGTTTCTTTGTATTATATTTAAATTTTAAATTAGAGCAGATATCCTAAAATCGTCTAAAAGAATGGTTTAAATAGTTTTTTAATGCAGCCAAATTTTTCGAAGCGTAAAATGATATAGTCTCGGATAGTTATCGACATTATTAAATTTCTTTAAGTCAAATATTATTACTTGCTTTGATAATTCTAGCCTACATATGTAATACATTTTTTAACAAATACATCTGACGGTTTAACGATATTTGGTCCCTTTGGGAATTTTAAAGTCTGTATTTGCAAAAACTGCATAAATAGGAAAGCGTAGCCTAAAACTTGGTATCGAATATCTTAATAGTTTTATTTAATATCTGCTGGAGAAGAAAACTTTATATTCAATATGTCATTATTACTGCTTGAATTAAGTAAATATACTTGATTAAATATGTTGGTGTGTTCTATATGCTAGAAGTTCACAAACAATTTTGTGCCTTTACAGTTTCAGAATACGAACCGAATATGTTCCCGAAGTTGACAGAATAAAATTCTTGCAATTGTCATTATTTATATTTTAAACTTTTTTTAGGCACTTTTGACACTTTTATATTCGTTGCATATTTTTTTAAATAGTTTTTGTTTTTAGTGGTTAAAAATGTTATTTAATAAACGCTATACTAAATTCAATTTTGTTTTTGTAAACTTTGCAGCTGGTAAGTTAAAAAAAAGTATTTAAGTTCTACGTTTACTTATTTTTATTAATGTTACACATTAATGTATTTAAATTAGTTGTCTGTAACTATATATATATATATATAGAAAAAAAATCATATTACTTGTTTCAAAACGTATTTTCAAAACAAGAAATAACCGCTATTCAATTTTAATTATTTTGAACATTTTGCTTGTTTATTTCATAATGTATTTCACTTTTATTATTTTTGTTTACTTGCATTTGAAAAGTTTTCGTTTCTTGTATTAATAATAATTTAAAATGTATTCCAGAATTTTTAACGTGTTTACATGTTAAGATGTAATAGAACTTATATCAAAGAAAATATTTTATAGTGAAAATAGTCTAATCTAATTCTTTTGGTGTTCTCAAAACACTTGGTTTAAACCAAACTGTGCACTTTTATCTTGTAACCGAATTCACCAGGAGGTTCTTGTTTTAGTTTCCAGTTGCATCATACTGTTTGTGACAATGGGTATGTTTCTAGGAAATTTTTTTGTTTGTTTATAGCAATATAAAACACTTAAAAGCCGTACAAATGTGAATCTTTATCTTAATTTAGGACATTTTTCGTTTTTAGTCTGAGCCACGAAATTTGCGGAAAACTGATTAACTCATTAATGTACAACCTAACTAGGTTAAAAGCAATATTTGCATTTTTCGTGGCCAACGGAAAAAAAAAACGTAATTTTGGGAGTTTATACGTAACTGAAGATTGTATTACATAGCCTGGACGTAAATGTTTTGTTTCTTATTTAGTATTTCCACAACATATTTCGTTTGACTGTTGTTTTTGTAATGGTCTTTAAAATTAAATTCATTTGTATATAGAAGCATTGAGAAATTCTACCAAAGAGGGATGCAGTTTTTTAAACTCTCCTTCGCGGTAGTAAACACAATGTTTTAGTTCTTAAATGTCAGTGAAAATTTAGAATTAATGTTATGTTTACTGTAGAATACGAAAACCCACGGATCAGTCAGTGTTATTAAAGAATATGTTACTGAACGTATAACTTAATTACGTTGTGAATGCGAGGTCAAATTTTAATTGTGTATATTTTTTTAGTTGCGTTTTATGTGCAATAAATTTATTACACATAGTATTATAAATAGTAATAATAATTGCGGTTCTTACATTTATAGGTTTACTATTGCTATGTTAATATAGTTAAAAACCGCGATCGTCAAATTTAATATTCTCAAGTTGTTGACGTAGATGTAAACATAAATATACAAAACAGAGTAAAATGTTTCGCTTTAAATTTGTAAAGTAATTAGTAAGTAATGTTATTTTAATTAGAGAAAATATTGATAACACAAATTTTATTCTATAAATTACTTTGAAAAAAATGGACTTATAGATCTTACATAAATATATTTTTAACTGTCTTAAATATTTCAGGATAAGGTTTGCTTGATATTTTGTATTAAACACACTGAAAGTGCGAAAATATGCAGTAATATTTTATTTCTGCTTCTTCTGTATGTCTACATAGCGAGCCTACCAGTTTTTAAGTGTGGATTCTAAACGCAAATAAAATTATAACAAAAATCGTGGTTTTCGCACTATTTAAATTGGTGACAACCAATAAGTTTATTTGGAAATTTTACATTATACTTTCATAATTCCTGACTTTACTCATATGGTTGTTTGCGACTGGAATTGTGGTAGTAAGGGTATTTAAAGAATTTTTCAGCATTTTTTAAGTCTGCACTGACATGTACGAATATTTATACAAGAGATAAACATTTTATCTCATTGTGATGCCTATTTATTTTAGTACTTATTAAAACATATTTTTGCTGGTATTTTTTACTCTTACGTAGTCTGGAAATATTATTACAAAGTTATTTTTCGAAGATATAGGCCTAGTAACAATAACGAATCCAAAATATGATATATTTTTCTGGGATAAAACCAACGCATTAAAGCTGCATGTTATAACTTCGAGACAGTAATAATTGTTAAGTACAAAATAAGTTCATAATTACATTTTGCTTACTGAAAACAGTGACGAGGTAACAAATAAAATAACTTTATGTAATATGTACATTACAATTCAAATAAATCTACGGTGTGCTTCAAGTCTCATATTCCTTTATTCCAAAGTGTGAAAAATAATTTATTTTTTGAAAAGTGGTTTTTGTAACGATTCATATTTATAACGTAAGTGCAAGAGAACGTACATAATTTGTTATTCTACAACTAATATTTTTTTTTTCGGACCCTTAACGTTACTTTCAAACTTTTGGTAGTTTACAAAACTTTTCATGAAATAAGTCGTTGAAAGAATAGGTAACGTTACAAAATATTGTATTATTACTTTGTTGAGCGTTTTTTGTGTAAACAACTATAATAAAATTCCATTAACAGCGTGTTTATTTATTGTTCTCTGTTTTTGTGTCCTACAATATAATACACAAGCGGTGACATTTTTTCCTTTGTAAAACATGTTCAAGATACCACTGCAGAAGCATATTTTCTTTACTATTTAAATTTTGGTTACAGTAAATTTGCCTTTTATGTAATAATTGGCCTGTATTTGCTTTGAAATCGTGTGTGTGTGTAGTTGTTAAATGTGTACAGTATTCAGTGTAGATTTCATTACTCGACCTTGTCCGCTATAAAATAATCTAAACAATAGTATCAAATAAATTGAGTACGAAGTGAAAATTGAAATTCAGACATAAACGTTTTTTCTCATTTATATACTTTGTAATTTTAAGCAATTAATTGTACACTCATTTTTACCGTTCAAAAAAGAAACATTTACGTATGATTGAAACTAAAATCTTTTGATTTCTGTTTTGCAGTGAAAAAAAAAACATTTTGCTGCAAATTAATCTTCGTTTTGTTAACAATATTTACAAATATTGACTGAATCTTCTTCGGTTTACTAATTTTCATCAAATTTCTGCAAGTAATTACACGCTGCGTATGTTTTTGTGCTTTTATTCCGTTATTCTGGTGACTTAGACGTACCCTCCTTTATTAAATAAGACAGCGTAACAAAACCACTTTTCTTATTGTGTGAGATTATATCACAGGTGAAAAGATTACGACCATGAATTTATAAAGGTTACATTTATTCGTGCAAAACATGTCGGTAGTTTAATTTTTTTTTTTTTTTTGCGTAAGAAATAAACTGATTAACAAAACCCAGCTTGGTACCAGCATTACAAATGCTATGAATGTTTTTATGTAATAGAGTAAAATATGTTGCAAATTATGACCTTTTTTTAATAATGTTTAAAATTTCAAAGTGTGTTCGTATCAAACCAGTGAACATTTTTGTAGTAAAAAAAAAGTTTTCTCTGTATATATATTTTTTTCATATAGCTGTCAAATGTGACTGTGAATATTATAGCTAGACTAGTTTATTAGATACTAGTTTCCTAACTACTCTGCTAAAAAATAAGTTTAAATACAACAACGATAATAAAATATACGAAATTTGTATTGAAATAACTATTAGTTCAGGTAATTTAATTATTTTTCGCAGATTTTCCATAATATCTGTTTAGAATATTGGCTCGTGGGCTACATAAGTCTTTACTTTGCTGTAAAATATCAAATAACAGTTATTTCCAACAATGTGACGCTATTATGTGATGAAGCATTTCTTCGTTTCAGTATTAGTTGTATGATTTAAAAATTGCCCCGTTAAGTCGGTTATATTAATCAATGAGTCCAGAAGGGTAATTACGTGGATCTGAATAAGCATACGACTACTATGTGAATTTCTCATACACACACACACAGACACACACTCTGCATGACGGGTTACTTTCAGACGAAAATTGCGTCAAACTGCTGGAATAATAGTACTAGAAACAGTTTGAAGATGCATAAGTGTTATGGAATAACATAACTTTCTGTGAGAAAAAATTGTGCGAGTTGTTTACTTTAATCACAAGTTGACAAAGAACTAACAAAATATTGTTTTCTTGCTGTAGTAATTCAATTAGACACACAATATATTGTTATTACGCGCTGTTGCAAAAGAAAAACAATAGTAAAAATAGAAGTTATGCGTTAAGTCCAGAGGATATGAATAGGTTTATATTTAGTGAAAAAAGTGAAGGTTGAAGTTACGTATTTAAGTTGTTACAGGTTGTTACAGTGGTTGCGCTTTTCGACCGTAGCAAAAGTGTAATCTTCATTCTACAATAAATAGCAAGCCTAGTACTATAAGGATGTGTTTCTTTGCTGTATGACTAAGTTGAAGTTAAAAATATAGAATAAGTAATTCCTTTCATAACAGTTTCTTACACAATTTATTTATTTCAGTAAACCATTATTGTATATAGATGACTACTATTATTAAAATGATTTGTAATCATTTATCAACAAGCAATATATCTGCTGTAATTGGATCACTAATATAATGACAGAATCTCTTACAACGAAGTGTAATATGATAGTTCCAATTTAAAAAAAGTTCTAAAATCACGTTAAATACACATGAAAATAAGTCATATTTAACGTAGTAATGAAAATAATTTGAATTTTCATTCGATGCATAGGAATTCTGTATAGTTTACTTTCTACATAAAGGACGTTGCTACCAGAAGTAACGATCCACAAATCTAATATCTATCGTTCAGTTTTTAAGAGGAGCAGTTGAGATTTTAGTTTATAAATATGTTTATTTTCCACAGTAAACAAAATACAACAAGCTAATTTTCAAGTATCATATATGGTGTTTATTTATGATAAGACGAATGGATGTACAAATGAAGGGATGTTCGTTAGTTGAGGGCACAGTAACGGCATTTAGCTAGTTTAGTCTGAATTACAATTTATGGAAATTCGCTTCCTTATGAAAAATAACTTACTTAGCTTGTGGGATACGTAGTAAATTTTACGAAAATTCTATTTGAAAAAAAATTGAGAGAATGTATTAAATTTAATTATATAAATTAAAAATTTAGAAAAAAAGTAGAACAATTAGACACAAATGTTTTCAATCTCCATTGTTTTGGTCGAAAAAACATACAGGACAACATTCGTATTGTTTATGTTGACTATCATATTCGGTTTTTTAATCCTTCTGAAAAGTTTCAAAAATCGAAATTTTGCTATTTTTTTTTGTTGCTTTTATTTATTTCATCTTGTTATTAATCATTATTTATTATATTAGGTAAAATATTTGCGAAGATAGGTAAACCAGTTTACTGTTACTTAGTTAAATTTATAGAATTCGCATTAATTATGTTACAAATTAATTCATCAAACAGCAGCAACAAATGTATATATAATTTCATTTACTTTCGCTGATGCATACAAAACTGATACACTTGCTAGTGAGCTGGATAAACACCACATTTTTGGAAAATTTCATTGATAAATTTGTGTGCATTTCTGAGTCATGATTAACGCACTTTCAAACAAAAAAAAATAATAAACACGGTCAGTTTGTTATCAAAATATTAAAATGTAAATTTTACCTATTGTTTTGTTATAGAAGAAGTTATATTACATGAACATAATTCATATGAATAAATTGAGAAAATCCAAATTTTTTCGTAAAACTTGTAAACCCACGTTTATTGTAATTTTCATCTTGCCGTAGCATTCTTCTGCAATGATATGATTTGTTTGCATCGATTTTCTAATGTTTTGAACCTTGTTTACCTTTTTAATATTTCCTAAATGTCTATAAATTTGGCCACGGATATATAATAATGACAATATATATTTTAAGAGTTTTACCCTACCTCGTAAGGTCTACGATGCTTTTTTTTACATCGCTGTGGTTATAACTGCGTAGGCCTATTATCAATTACTGAATATTAATAAGAATAGCATTCTAAAGACTAAGTTAATTGGAAATATCTTTTGATAGTATTATTTGTAAGTGTATTTAGTTTTTTCCTTGCATTTTAAGTATATATTTACTTATTGACATTTTTATTTACTTATAGAATTAATTCTGGAGTGGAAGTGTAACAGACAACGTTAAGAGACACTTAAACTCTATCGTCAAAGTAATAATGCTGACTGAATTCAAGCACACGAAAGAACAGCAGTATTCATAAATAGTTAGTAGACTACATAATTTTTCTACGAATTAGGTATGATTTATCATGTACTCGTCTACTTCTTCAGGTACGAATATTCCTGAGAATGTAACATCGAGCAATTTTGACACACCATAAATCAATTTTTAAGTAAGATAAATTCCGTAAATATGACTGTTGCGTAAAATTATTTAACATTTGTATTGCAGGAACTGTGAGTTTATAGATCTACAGATAACTACAAAATAATATATAATAATATGTTTATGGGCGAAAAACAGCATTCATGAATCTTATAAAAACTTACTACTTATTTTTACTTATTGTTTAACTTATATTTAATGTTTTTTATGTTTTATTCTAAAAGTAAATAAAACCCGAACACTCCATGTGTTAAAATAAACAAGAGCTTTTTTAAAACAAAAATTGTGAAAAATTTAACATTATGCTTTTCTGACATTAATTATTACACCTTTATATTTATTCACGTTAATATGTCATCTACGGTATACACGAGTGTCGTGATTAAGTCCCTGTTGTACAGCAGTTTCTAAGAGTATTATATTTTTTAATGTTTAGAGATTTTTACTCTGGCCGAGGGTGCGGTACCTAAGCTCATAAACAAAACAATTTCGTGTTATTTTTCTCAAAAGTACGAGTTAATTTATCTTTATGTGCACGAGCACCGCGTTACAACGTGGCCGTTCCCGTCACAGAACAAAAGACAATTGTTTTAAGTTAGGCAGCAGAATTAACACAATTACTTTTAACATCCTCGGCAAAAAGTTGAAATTGTTTCTGCACTGCACGGGCATCATCTAGAACCGTTCTAAGAACAGAGAAATATGCCTTAATTTTTTTGGTTAATTTAATTCCCACAGCTACATGCGTAAATTTCATTATGTATTTAATACTGTTTCCCAGGTTCTTGTGTTATTTATTTTTATCTCCTGCGTGTTCCAGGGTTTCATCTTGTTCGTAAACGGATTGCATTAATGTCGGTACTGGTGTTTGCAGTCGCGAAATAGGAAATTATAATAACTTGGATCCCATTAATGTTTTATTCAGATGAGTCGGACCTCGGAGCACCTGGACAGAACAGACGCACCAGTTTCCCGCTAACAAGTGTGCAATTACGAGAGCAGACAGACTGAATATGTACACAGTTGCTACGGCCTAGCCTTGCGCAGCATGTACTCCCTCTTCGCTCCGTGCGAGCTTTCAATTTTTAACATCGTCATATCTAAACAATTCCTCCTTTTTCCTTTCCCTGGTCTTTTCGTGTGCGAATAAATGTTACTTTTCGCTAAGAGTAAAAAAATTTCGTTGCCGTGCAAGCATGTACGAATTCCGACGAGGGTGCGATGTATATGTAAGTATGAGTGCATAATTAAGTATTTATAAAGACTTGAATCTCTTTCCTTTCAACAGTTAAGCTACAACACTTTTTAATGTAGATTGAAAAATTAGGTTTTTAAATATTTCACAACAAACAATTAACGAATATAAATTATATAATTACAGCTTCTAATTCAAATTTACTACACAAAAATTTTACCAAAATTTTAAATACGTATTATGTACCTTCTGAAAATAATGCTGTGGACACATTTATTTTAAACGATTGCCTGTAATGTTATTAATAATAACTGTATAGATGTAATTATATAAACTAACAACGCAATGTTACATTATGTAATTTTTGCAACTGTGCAAAATTTCTTTGAAATTTTTAGAAAACTATTTAGTTTATCCAGTTGTAAATGCCTGATCAATAGTTAATTGGCTTACCTGTTAATTTGTTTACTATAGGCAGTAAAGTCGCATTTTATTGTTTTTAATATAATCTGAAAAATAATATTTTTGTCCTGACATAATGTAAGGAATTCCACAGAAACGTTTCACACAAATTAGTACTCGGCTGTTAGAACACAACTCACAGCATACGGTTGCAAGATCAATCCGTTTTAATACGAGCATGACCTAACCAATGCAGATAACATACAAATATTTATTAGTATTGTGATACTAAGTTTACGTCCCAAATTCTTTATGCTTATTAAATGAAATGCTGAAACATACTGTATGATTTAATACAAATTGACTTGTAAATGATTTCATAATCTAAGCAATTATAAAAAAAATTTAAAAAACAGTATGCAGGCAATATGTAACTTCATTTATCTAGGCAAGTTTTGTTTAGTTAAAAAAATATTCTAAGGGAGGCCGATACGTTTTCCAGTTCTCTAAGCCCTGAATTAGGGTTTTCATTTAATAGTTAGTGCTCTCATAAAATGGGGAAAAAAGAAACAAAATTTTACGCCTTTGTCACTTTCAGATGTTCTTATTTTAATGCGTCAACTTAAATATTTTACTATTACTTTTATTGCCATGTATAACAAATTTATGTACACTAAAAGAGGAAAAATTAAGTCATAGTGTTTTGTTCTTCATCTACGAAATTTTTTTTAGGATTACCTGCTAAACTTCCAGGCCCGGGGTTTGGCTGGCGAATTAACGACAAACAAAATTACATCTCAGTAGCACAATTTTAAAAATTACTGTTTGAAAATTTAATTATTATTCGT
Source organism: Medauroidea extradentata (assembly GCA_003012365.1). Taxonomy (NCBI): domain Eukaryota; kingdom Metazoa; phylum Arthropoda; class Insecta; order Phasmatodea; family Phasmatidae; genus Medauroidea; species Medauroidea extradentata. The sequence continues at coordinate 17,486 of PNEQ01026768.1, read as the reverse complement.
TGACCTCTTTAGGAATGTTAACACATTGAGCATATTTTCTTTATTTAATACTTAAAGCTTAAGGTGTAATTTTAAAATTCAAACTTCCGTAAAATTTACAAATGTATAATTTCATTGAATAAATGTATATCGCATGTCTTAAAAACAATAAGAAAGAATATAATATGGTAATATTCTAAGGAGTTTTTTAAGGAACATTATTTTACCTGTAAATCTATATTTTACAATAAAATATAAATCGTTTTGTTGTTGTAAATAATGCTTAATACGGGATATTATTATAATTAGTACAAACCTTGTGTAAATGAATGTCGACATTTGTACAGTGAATAAAGGTTTATTTTCGCTTTTAAAACATACTTTTTTAAATTAGTCTTTTAAAGTTCAAAATAAAAATTGAGTAACTGTCCCTAGGTATTATGGATCGGACCCAGTTTTTAAAGTACACTGTTTTTTACCTTTATAGTGATTTTTGTTTATTATTTCCTAAAAATAATTTTACAGGAAAATACGCAATTTACAAACGTCGTAAAGTAATAACATTTGAACTTCGCTAGAATTGTACAGTATTACAGTTATTTGTAACAATGTTACTAAATTGTAAAAGGAAATATTTAAAAAAAGTTTTATAGATTGATGTATGTCTATAATAATACACTTTTTTGTAATATATAAGAAGTTGAAGTGTTTTTACGATCGTATATTCTATTTTCGAATTGCTTTTATATAAAAAAAGATTCACATGAAAACCATTTTTCTGCAATCAATACATTCGTTTAACTATTACGACCTTAATCAGGACGATATCAAAATAAATATTAATAATTTTGTCATAATGTTATTTTTTTTTCTTTTTTGCATAGGCTAATTTTACAGCCACATTTCATTCAGTCACAGAAATCTCATCATATAACATGGGTGCCACACATTAATTTCATTGATTTTTTCAGATTGCCACTGCAGTCTATACAAAGTTGTTAAGTCAAAACTTACAAAGCTATAAGTTCAAAATAATAGACGTGGCTGAATATTAAACATGTGGCCGCAACATGTTACACTTTGCACTAGTTAAAAGCCTAATGTATATTTCCGGCGGTTAAATATTTTCAACAAATAATTTAGTTGGACTTATGATGAGGTGCACAGTCATTACCCAAAATATGTTTATTTTATTTCAGATGTAACATGACTTCTGAAAAAAGCAATTAGCTACTTCCTTATGGGGGCTGATTTCTAAAAGTGAAACGTTATCGAAAGAATAACAAGTAACATAATTTACGTATATTGAAAGTATTGAGGACTACATTAATTAATATGTAGGACATGTAGCGAATTTATTATATTTATATAATTAAAATAGTAGATTAAACTTTGCTCTTAAAAAAAACCAGTTTTTAAGATTTCCGATAAAGTACTTCCCATGGTTTAGCAGTAAAATCTAGTGGTTTAGATTTTGCATGCTTCTTGCGCCGAAAATATTAAACAATATATTTGTAACATTTTCTAACATTGTTTTCGATCCCAGTCTCCAGTTTTTAATACTGATTACTTTAAGAAAATAAAACTGTTATATTTTAATCGCTCTACAAAGTAAAGAATAAGTAAAAACACAGTATTAAGTAGATTTAAGTAGTACATAAGTACTTCAGTATTTTAGCATACCTGTAACAAGTCGACAAGTTTTAGTTACATCTAATTACAAATATGCCTATGACACATTTACCTCATACTTTGTTCTGATTTATTCCCGGACATTCATAAAGTTAGTGTAGCCTACTATATCTACAATACTTTATGGATGATAAACTTTTAAAATTTATCTGAACTAGATTATACCATTAATTTTTACTAACACATGTATGTAATTATTTTATTACAGATCCTATGTATCTAATACTGAACGCGGTGGTTCTACTTTGTACAGGTAAGTAACACTGCACTTATGTGAATACATTTACTGCGTTTTCATTTTGTCATCGCACTGCAATTTCACAACCTAAATTTGTTTTCAGTTACGTAATCTATGCATGTTTTCGCTTAGATTTCCCGCAATAATATTTACCTATTAACATTTGTGTTTGTGTGGGTTTTCCCGTGAGCTTGGGTAAATTTATATTTCATTCCAAAACTCATCCAAATATGTGTTCACATGAACAGTCGAATAAGCGAGTAAATAATATGAGGGAAAGTACTTTTTATGCCGAAATTTAAAAATTCTTATTTCGTTCTTAATTCAGCACTAATTTTAAGTGCAAAAAATCCGTCAGTGCCAAACTTATTTCTTATCTGGAATGTCTGGATTATGGCTGTAATTAAGACGTGGTTTCATTTTTAATACACGGGGTTTTATAGTTACTCTTTCATGCTATTTTGTACATTTTTTATTACTTTCTGCACAGTTAGAGTATGAATCTTCAGTACTGTAAAAAAATGTATATTTGCTACCGTAACTAAAAGTAAACACATTTCTCCCTATAGGAAAAGCATTTTAATACACGCACACGTAATCTTTTGAAGGGCCTGTTAAATACTATTTATATATCTCGGATTGACTTCCTTGTAAAATTAGATAATAAATCAGGCAATTATTTTGTTTTATGTTTCTGAAAGTATTTGTCTGAAATGCTACTTTTCTTATTTTAATATCATTTGGTTACTAATTAAAATACAATAATTCTTCCTTTTATTGTAGCTTTACCCGTGTTACACGAGTTGAGTTACTCTGATAATGATACAAATATTTATGCAGTAAATTCAAACTGATTTAACAAAAATATATGATAATTTCTGTTCGTGTCGTTATTGTTCTCTCAGTTTAACGAACGGCCTTCATTTACAAATCAATTTATCTTATCACTTGTAACCATATCACATACAATTGTTGCAAAATTACTTATGATTCATTTATTGTAGTAAATAAACCTATAAAAAAACTAATAACTTAACGTGTGTTACACAAGTTAATAACTTATTATAAGCTCCCTTATTAAAAACTCATTTTTCTTAGTTGAACAAACGTTGCCTTAAATTATTGATTTGAATGAATATTTTTAAACGTCATATTTTGTATTACCTTTTGTTTTGTTCTTACATGTGTGTTTAACTGTTAAATAATAATATTATACACAGCACTTATTTACATATTATATTCTCGAGTGAAAAAATAGTTTAATTGTCGATTGTTATGAGTGCGTAAAATATTCCCCATTTTTAATATTTGTTTTCTCTGTTTTCTAATGGTTTTCTTATCATTAAATTGTATTTAAGATTTAGACATTCACTATTCGCTGGTTCTCTTTGTACAAAAATTCAGTTTTCGAAGTTGTATTATCACAATAATATTTTGTATAGCGTTCCTTAAAGTTTTTTTTTTTAAATGACAAATATTTTCATTATATAACCTACGAAAAGAAACACGAGTTACCGTTTTAAAACTTTTTATAAACGCCAAACGATGTTCATTCAACTATAGCAGGCCTCGAAGACTAAACGCTTTGCCCCGTTAGTGTTTATAAAAATTATGTTATAACTCTGATTAGAATAGTGTGATATTTGTCTGGCAGATCAAGAGCAAAGAATCCTGCAACAAACTCTATACCTATTTTAAAAAACTATTGTATTTTATTCTAATATACGAAAGAAATTATGGACTTCCTTACTATAGTAACAGTAACAAGGATTTCTGAAGAAAGTCTTAAATAAGTATATTAAAATATTTTCAACCGGCAAAAAATTTACACTTGTCATGCAGTGTGTGTGTTCAAAATTTCAATTATACATTTTAGTGAAATTTACTGTTTATTAATATAAATTTTAACTATAGTTTACATTATTGTTCAGACTTCAAATCACGTGTGTTATAATATTTTACTGATATCTGATAATATTATCTCAAATAAACCAGATAATAAAGTAATTATCGAACAAGAAACCGAACTTATGACACTAGAACAATTTATTCTGAGTAAACTGCATCTACAAGACATTGTGTTTGATAAATTGCTATTGTATATTTTTGCTCGAATAACTACCATTTTATTACAGAATTTTTTGGTGTTGTTTCTTTTAACATTCTCGTATTTTTCTAGTGTACACCGTCAAATTCAGTTGGCATGTCTTTATTCTTTTCCATCCCAGCAATTTGTTAAAGCGTATCACTTGCATTCCTGTCATTTTAACAAATCAAAACTAAAACGATTAAAAAAATATGTTTTTAAAATTTCTATATTCAAACATAAATTGTCTGATTTGGCCGTATGTTTCTTAAATAGTATAAAATAACTTAATCAACTTAATAAATCAAAATGTTGTTAATATTAAGGACACATTTTTATAAAGACAGTAAAGTAATATTTAGGTTTCACTTTAAATATATTGACATAAGTAAAAAAATAACGCAAACTGCAGTAATTACATTTAGCTTAACTTCACTTACTGTATTACTTATGGGGTAAATTACATAGATGTAATAAAATTATTCATGTTTATAAATATTACATCCATGGATCTTGTTTACAAATACGTTTTCTCTAGGGTAAACAAATAATTTAAATGAGACCGTTTACTTTTCGTAAAGGAAAACCTTTCGTAAAGGAAAACCTTTCTTAAAGAAAATAAGAGCATAAAAAAATTTTCTTGGCGTTAATTATGTTTTTCTTTAGAAAGTTTTCGTTGTTAATATTTTTATTTCCTTAGTGTGAATGGAAATAACTACGCCCAAGTAAAGCTAGGCTTTTAAAAAATCTAAGTTTAATTTTCAATAAAGAATGCAGTTGTAATATATATATATATATATATATATATATATATATATATATATACATACATATATATATAAACTTATTTTTGCTAATATTACCAAATGCTTAAAACATATTTTTCGCGGCAATGCTGCATAACAGAAGTTCATCTTCAAACACATGCTTTCATTGCAGTAACTAAATTTATGTGAATTGCTTTTACATTTAGCTAAACTTTAAATACTTATTTTCTTTATTCAAACTGTTGTGAACAACTAATTATGTTATAAATAAATTTTCTAACTTTTTTTTTACTTTCTTCTTTACTACGTAAGAATTTTTGTACGACTACCACGCTGTTTGTTTTCGTTGTTGTGTTTATCTTAATATATGTACAGTTAAATGTGCACGAGAAATTGGTAAACGGCTGCAGTGATGAATTTTGCTTGTGTTGAATAAATAAAATTATTAGAATAAAGGTATTGTTCTAAATAAATAATTTTAGGGGGTAAATTTACACTACAATAAATTCGTATTTTATTATAAGAATATGTAGAAATAACTACGAGTATAAATATTCTTACTAGCACTCGGCGCACAAAAACTTGTAATGTAATAAATGTACCAAACACTGCCCAAATCCTTACACGTTATGTTAAGAGGTAGTGTTAGACAATTTCTTTATAATTTCAGTTTTTGAGCTAAAACATTTTTTTTAAATGCACTGTCAAAATGTTCTCTTCGACAAAGCGTAAGATATATTCTTGGTTAACTGCTTGACATAAATATTAATGGAATCTTTAATTAATTTGTCATGCAGAATCATTGTAAGAGAATTATAGGTTAACTGCGAGAATTCTCTTTCAATGACTCTGCATGACAAATTAATAAAAGATTTCATTATTATTTATATCAGTTACTTTATCAAGAACATATTCTATGCTTTGAAGAAAAGAACATTTGTATAATACAATTTGAACAAATGTTATGACTCAAAACCTGAAAATACAATAAATTTGTCTACCACTCCCCCTTAATAGTAATTTCCCAAAAATGAAGTATTTTTCGGCGGTTCCAAAGTTTTCGTACAAGCGCATGCCAAAGTAGTTATTTGACTATTGTCGTTACTTAACCTAAATAAAAACTATTCATACGATACGAATGAAATAATTTTGAGTGAAAGTAAAATTTATTAAGCTACAGAATGATCTTTGCTATGTCACGTATCATGAAAACATTATTTTTTTTAATACAGGTACTCACAGATATGCATAAATTTAGGTACATTCAAGACATTTTCTTATATAAATAATTTTACATGAAATTACAAAGGTAAAATTGTGTAGCGTAATACGTTTACTTACACTCTAAATTATTTCATTTGTACCGTGTGAATAGTTTTTACTTTGTGTAAGTAGCGAAAATATTCAAATCGCTACTTTTACGTGCTCTTGTACGAAAACTATGGAACCGAAAAATGCTACGTTATTAGGAAATTATTTTTAATGTAATGTGTAAGAATTTACCAGTGTTTGGTACAGTTAGTAAATAACGCATTTTTCCATGCTCGCATTTTTCTTATCGAGGTTTCTGAGTCCTGCATTGTAAATAACAACTTAATAAAATGAAACAACTGTAAATTGTACACACACACACAGAAGTACAGATATTGCAATATATTTTATTTTAATTCTTGAATCATGATATTTATCAAGGTTGTGTTGCAATTTAAATAATATTACACACTTTTTGGAAACAGGAAAAAAAATGAATTCGTTTATTACTTTCGACGTTTAATAACTGTAATTTCCTTCAGTAGTTATATATGCAAGCTTTTTGTGGTATTCTAACTAAACATGACGTATTAATAAGTAATACAACTGTTCCTTCCGAAGACACAATAAATAATTAACACATAAATACATAAATTTCTTTGAGCAGATGCTGGTTGAGATAGTTTGTATATGCAGCATCCGTGAAAACGCTTCAATTAAATGTTGACCCTCTTACGACCAAAGTAAAATTAATAAAATAGAAACATTGGTTTTGAAAGCAACGTATTTAATAATGTCATTCTGAAGAAAAGTAGAAATATCATTGCAGATATAAAAAGTCAATTTGAGCATGAGTATTTATAATTTCATAAAGTTTATACCTAGGTAACTTGCGACATTTTTGACCCCCTACCCAAAAAGGCGAGTGTTATAAGTTTAACATGTTTAACTGTGTGTCTGGCTGTAGTATCGTAGCTCCTAAACCAATGAACCGATTTTTATTTAATTTTTTGCTTGTTTGAAAGATTACTTGTTAGCGAGTAGCAATAATTCAAGCAAATCTGTTCTGTTAAGCCGTTTGAAGATCATCAGTTATTTTCGAGTTATTTAAATTATGTAAGCAGCTTGTACTGGTTTGATCGAGACGGGTGTTTTTAAATTTTTAATATCATTAATAACTTTTTCATGAATTTTTATTTCGCATGTTGCAACTATGAATGAATTAATCATACCGACTTTTTTAGTTGAACGGTTTCGATTATGGTTAGTTAGGTTTCTTCTAACACTCACGCCTGACGTGTGTTAAACAATAACTAAAAAAAAAAAACATTTTTTTTTTCTGTTGTCACAAGAAACCTCAGTTGACGGTGCTTGGTTGAAAGTATTATTTGGGATAGAGTATCGGTACGTGCCTAAAACTGCAGCAGAGCTATAGTTTATGGTTTCACCATTTGACGAAAATATATACGAAAACATTATAATCAAATACAATGAAGGCAACGGTTAGATATTATTCTAATGCTGATGAAATAAAAGGAGAATAATTTTGTCAGTAATATTAAGAAAAACGAGGCTTGTGCATCTTAGATTAACCAAATTTACACCATTTTTTTAATAGACGATTTGACGCTCTCGTGCTTCTTAATGCTAAAAATATCATTATAACGGATATTTATACATTATAAGATAATAACTGACTTATATATAATTTTATTTGCTGGAAGATAGGGAAGATTATACTACCTAAACTTCAGGTTAATTTCTTGAATTTAAAATATAGATATTGTATAATAATATACATATTACTTTAATACATGAACATGAAAATTCTGAAATATCTATACACTTTCTCGAAATAATGAAGCTTTAAAAATAACTGAACCGTTGAAGCCAGAATGCAGTGAGAACTATATAAACCATAATAATAATAAGGCAGTGACGTTTCGTCATGTTTTCATGTAATGTATGCCAATGTATTGTAAAATATCCTGTTTACATGAATTTATTTGAATCTGCTAAAAGTCTTAGTTAAGTTTTAACCTAAACTGAACCTTATAAGTAACTATGTAATTGATGTAAGAAAATTGTATTGAGTTTAATGAATATTATTTTCACAAATGCATTATGTATGTAACTATAAGACATATTAAAATGAGAACAGATAGAGTTTGCTGTATAAGCAAGGATTTAATTGATAAAATAAGTCGAAGGTAACAATATGCACCATTCGATTTTTATTTGTTTTTATATTTTGTGTTACGTAAGTGTAATGAAGAAAGCTCTAAGTTTAGAATAACCAAACAAGAACATGAGCACAGCATGTCCTAAAGTATATTATATGAACAGTTACAAGATAACTCTACTACAACTTGGGAGTTAGCCATGGATAATAAAACAATGTTAATTTCCGAAATTACGAACGCCGCCTACCTGATAGCCGTGGTGTGAGCAAGATTAGGGATTTACGTTAAAAATTACATTCTGAGTCATTTACGATGTCGCTTTAGAAAAATTGAATATTGTCTTTATTGAGAAGAGTTTAACATTGCTATACATTAACAATTATAAGAAAAAAAATTATAATATGGGGGTTTCGAGTGTTGTTATAGTGAAAATACATATTTCTTTATATTTCTAAGGGTATTGAAGAAACGTCTTAAAAGATTTTGTAGCACTTAGGCCTTAACCGAGGTATAAAAAATATACAAAAAATCAGTGGTGGCATATATGTAATTTCGGCAGGTACTAAGCCACTCCGAACATAATTTAACATCTAAATCCCTTAATTTACTTCCACCAGGACTCCGAGGTACCCAAGGCCCTAAGTCAAACAGATAGATTAAATTGCAGGAAGTAACATTAATAAATAAATACCAGCTGAGAAACAGCAATGAACGAGCTACTGACAACATTACATGCTATAAAATTTACTTTCCCCAACACAATTTTCATATACTGTAAAAATAAAATATATCTATAAATATCATTCCACAATTGTATGGTTTATTATTTCTGGTAAATAAAAGCATAAATTTAAAGTAAATATCTTAGTTCCAATAGTTTGGAGACATACAGGGCAGTATAGGAAGTATATTGTTTAGACCGTAGTTTAAAATTACATAACTGAATTACTGGTCCAACAACTAATATTATTTGTGTCATTAATTTTCTGGACGTAAAATAAGTACAATTTTTTGTAAAACAAAAGAGCCAAGCAAAAATTATTTTCCTAATAGTGAAGTTACATGTTGAAAAAGCGACTGCTACACGCTCTTTCCAAGGTTTTTTCCAGGAAATCCACATGCATAATGTACTTTTGTCGATTATGATTGTTTTCGAACTTTATAGAGAAATTTAAACTATGTTTTCGTGCCATGAAACTTTTCTCGAAACAACCTATGAGTTGTTCAGAAACTCATATACATACCAGTACACTTAATAATTTAAATGAGTTATTTTTGAAAAGCAATTAATTTATTTTTTGTAAATATTACCGTTCATATTTTTGAGGGAGTATATACTATAGTATCGTCAGTCTAATGTGTTAGTTATTAAGAACTCGTAAATAGGACTGCTAATACACAGCATACAAGTATATTTTAAAGATCTTAAAATGTGCAGTGCGGCACTTGTACAATCATAACAAGACTGACTCGCAGGTTGCTTAGGAAAAATGTCATTCTGTTTTACTTGAGAACTGAAAATTCTGAAGTTATTGTTATTTACGTTTATTTAATTCCCTTAGTTCGAACAAAGGTTTTCCGTTCATTCCATTTATTTATATTGACCACACTCTTTGAACTTTTCTAGTAAGGCAGTTTCTTTATTATTTTATATACAGGTCTACAGAAAATTGCATTCATTGCTTCGAGATGTAATGATTTTTGTCGATCTTATTTACAAATGCGTAGTATTATTTTATCAAGTAGATTTGTTTTGTTTTATTGTTGATACTTAGCATGTTAGATTTCTCCTTGGGTCACTGTGTGTTTGTAAGGAAAGGCGAAGGTGGGCTTTTGTTGGTTTGTTGACTGATTCTTTAGCTGCCAAGGTTACCTGCGAGACATTAATGACCAGGCTATTGACGGGTTTACAAACCTTCATTTACATCTACCTTTCCTTCATTTCTCGCACATTTCCAAACCTCAGATGCGTTTAGTATTCGCCGCAGCTGCAGAAGTGATGTTGGCTTCAGTTCCAGTAAGAATATTTATATGCAGCTCATGGAAACTTCACCCTCCCGTGATTGGATCTATTCTAAATGTGCTCCGGAGGAAAAAAAGAGCACAATCAACAGTCTTGAAGGGAGAGTGCGGGCGTCATTAATTACAAGCTGTCGGGACGGCGTTACAAGCACGACGCCTGGGTTTGAGGAGGGGAAGGGGCGGGTAGAAAGAGAGAGAGAGGTGTTGCGCCATTTGTTCCTGTGGGAGAGCTTCCAGGAGTTTTCCCCGGGATGTGGAAGGCACTAACGGCCGAACCCCATCTGTTGTGCAGTCCTTAGATAATTACTGAGGAATTCCACCTCTGGCTCGCACCGTTTTTGGGGTTCAGCCCAGCCGAAGGGGGCCGGGGGGTTGCAAGGGGGAATTAAAAATGGTATAGCGAAGTGTTGGGTGCGGGTTGAGGGGGTGGGGACTTACCGTGACGCCAGGGATTGTGACTGGGAATAATTACGCCAGCAGCAAGGCAATAGTGAACGCTGTAAGTATCGGTTGGCGGTCGTTGCCTGGAAGCGGGAATTACTCCCGCACAAGAACAACTGTGAAAGCTTCGTCCAGTCTCCTGGTACGTCCTAGTCCTGAACAATAGAACCTGCTCCAAGTTTGGCTGCCCTGCAAATGGGTTTTTATTCGGGAAAGTTGCGCCACGTAATCCCGAGTCATTCATTGACTTTATACTCTTTGTGAAATTTCAGCTCTCCGTAGTCTGTTTCGTGTTCCTATCGAGATTTACGCAGCAAGAAAACTATATATCCCCTGCATCTATTTAGCAACACTAAAAGTTTGGCAACCACCACACCGACTTGCATCGTTGAACCTCAAAATGGTAGGGATCGTAAGGCGTTTGGCTCGTTAAGCCTGGAACTCCGATGATAGCAATACGTTCTTAAAATATACAGAAATATTTAAAACCTCCGTTATTGTTTCAGCGACAAATTTTTTGAAGTGCGCTCAATTCAGGAATGTTTTGTTTTGTGTATCAGTTCAGGACAGCAAGCCAAAAATTCTATCATAATACAACGCAAAATTACTACGAGTAATGCAAAAAGTTATGAGTGGTGAAGTTTTGCCGTGTGGAGAAAAAAGATTAAGATTTATCTAATCATAAATAAGGTCATGAGATTTGCGACGATCCTTGAACATTGGAAACTATTTTTTTAGGCTTAAATAAATACTCTTACCAAAAATTTGATATGCAATTAGCGTGCTGTGGTATGTAGCCTAAATTTGTCTACACGTAAACATGTTTGTCAACTCTCATATTATGGTCAGGAGTTTTGCGGCATTAGTGATATATCATTGCTGATTTTGGTAGCAGAAATCACAAGGAGACTAGCCTCGTAGCTGTTTTTGTTTGACGGATGTCCGTGGAAGGCACTAATGAGGCCAACTACAATAACTGGTTTTAGTTAATTTTAAGAAGCCGATTATCAAACCATGCAATTTATTGCCAAATAATTACTTTAATTATTACATAAAAGTTGTAAGACATGGATTTAAAAAAAATTAATAATTATATAATATTAAGCATCAAATATTGAAGGAAGTAGAAGTTATTTAACGTATCCATAATGAGAGTATCCAGTGAAAGTGCTTAACTTAATCACTTGAGAAATATTTAAAACATTATCTGTTTTACTAGATACTTATTCCGGTGCGGTGGTCACCTAAATTTCAAATTTAAGGAATCTTATTCATATAAACGGTTTGCATGCAGTAAGAAAAGATACGGTGCCAATTTACGATTGCTTATGACAAGAACACTTTGATGGGTGAGCGAAGATAATGACACGTGATTTGCCGTTCTTGTGACATTCCATTTTGTCACACTACCATTTATGGACAGACTTTGGTAGTATATTTTGTAAAACACATTATGACGTTATTATGACATAGTCATGCAAAATAAATTTTGGTTAACAATTTCTCCTTGCTAGCAACTGGCATACTTGCAGGTAAGTGTGAAGTTTGTCTAATACTATTAACTATCGGCATTCCAAGGTAAAGTAATCACTTTTAAGTCAGTTCCAAATAGAGTGAGCCACTAGTAAATGTGCAAGTTTGATCAACGCACTATATAATATAAGTTAGTCACAGGAAACTTTTAACACAAATTGACAAGGAGACTGTACTTCAGTAGTTAAGGAAACTACAAAGACAATTAGCAAGGATTACGTAACTGTGAGTAATATATACAAAAAAGTATCATAGAAATTAAATACATTTTTTTATTTCATTTTAGTGCATGCCTCATCATGGCTCGTTCTTGAATATCGTGTTCATTCGAAAGAAATTAATGTAGCCATAATAACCTATTAACCGCTGATAAGAGATAAGATTTACAATATCACTTATTTAATATTTAATCGTTTTAAAAATTGGGTAAGATAAATAAATCGTAACTGAATAACTACGACAAAGTTTCACACATGCAACTGTTCGGTACGGTCATTTTGGCTACTGACGTGAACACTGTTACAACAAATAAATCTAAGTGAAAAAACATTTCATGAGTTCTTCGATAATTCATACTGATTGACTACAACCTAATGACGTGGGCACTGTTACAACAAACAAATCTAATGAGAAAACATTTCATGAGTATTCGATAATACATCCTGATGTCAGTAGTGTTTTACTTTATACTCAAACATAGTCTCGTTTCTGCAAAAACGCTGAAAGAAACAACTATATTGGATACAGTTATTACAGAAATATTAATCAAGTGAAAGTAATTTAAATATCTGTAAGCAATCGGGTGTAATTATAAGCAGTTGAAAGTAGTTGAGGTATTTTCAACATCCGTTAAGAAAAACATTACAAATTGCGTGTCTCGCGTATTTCACTAACACAAATAAAAAATCTTTATGTATTGATGTTTCGTAAGTTTCACTGGGATTCTCGATGACTGTAATAACAACATAATTGTAATACTAATGCTGTTTATCAGATAATCATACACAATAAATACACCCGTTAAACTAGAGCATTATAATAAAATAACATGATATTCAATATCTACAAATAATTGGTATTTCATAACTTTGCATTTTGCTTTGTCTTCTTGAATTAATAAAATCCTAAAAATGTATTTTTGAAGTCGCCAGGAGCATGTTTTTGAAAGGTTTTAGGTTGTTAAGAGTATTATGAACAGATTAGTAACTTCCTTACACATACAACATAAAAACTGCTTATCATTTATCAATTTAAAATGTTCCACGAAAACAGTACTAGGACTTCATTTTTAAAAACTATAACGTTTTGCAGTTTAGAATAGCTCTATTCCTTGAAGTAAAAATTAGGTAAATTTTTGATACATAAGTTTCTATAGAATAATTTTCTCTGCATTTTAAACTGGTGCTCTGTTAAGGGCCAATAAAACCGCAATTTATATCGCAAACATGAACATGTATTTACACATGTATAAATGATATTAATAACTTACATCGTATAGTTGTCTCCGTTTTTCTAGACTAGGGTGGGTTTATAAATATGTAATGGGCTTGTTTAGCATTACTTTTCTCGTGATCGCTCTAGAAATATCTGTAATGCCAGCTTGAACATTATTTAACTTATCGAGGCACTTTTATTAAGTAGACGTTAGACCACTAAATAAAAGGTCCGTATTTTAAGTCTACAGACATATGTAAAATACGTTTTAAAATTCATTTTTAAAATGCACTCCATTTTGATAACACTGTTTGGAAATATTTATTTTCAGAGAGATACGTTTGTGGTGTAATAACGACGACGCCAAAATATTACACTTTGGGTTCCTCGACAAGATCTTATTGTACAGGAAATCGTTATTCAGGCAAAAGGTTTGCTGGCAAGGGTCGTAACAAAGGCCATATAAATATATGACATTATTGAGATTTTATAATTATTTCTCTATTCCAGTAGATACTGATAATCTTGCAGCGTTGTTTTACAACACTTGGCCTCTTATAAAGACGTGAGTTCCATGTTTTGGGTGGAGTCTACTGGAGAATCTGGGCAGTCAATTTTTCTCCAGTTGTCGGCAATGTTCAGCGGCGTGCAGAGACGTCTCAGACAGGATGGTTGATGGGCAATGGAGTGTTCGGGGGGGGGGGAAGAGGCTGCAGCCTCAAGACGTCTCTGGTTCCCAGGCCAAGTGCTCGCGAGTCTTCTTGCAAGGGCTGCACGACCTGTCCGCTGACCTCCTCCCCTTTGATTTATAACCTCTGAGCTGACCCTGCACGGCTCCCAGGCTTGACCCCTCGGGTCGCAGACAGGTTATGCTTAACCTGCACCTCAGCCCTGCATCCTCGCTTCTTGGATCATCGCCGCGAGATCTCCAAGAGGTCACAAGTCGAGTGAAAATACTTTCCACATACCCTGAATATGCAGTCTCTTTTTCGTTATCATTTACTTACATTTTTTTTTTTTTTTCATTTTCTTGGAAAATACGTACCCAAACTCAATGAGTAAACTAGATGCTAAATTGTTTTGTCTATTTTGGTACTAAAGTAGTCTCTTCTCAAAATACAAAAAAAAAACATAATATTTTAAAATCAAATTATAATAATGAGAGAAATTTTTTTACTATAACACCAACGATGCATCTTAAATGCATTTTAATGGGTGATTTAAACTGAGAGCGAACTGTCACGAATAACCAACATTTATTATGCTGATGAATATATTTTCTACCCGAATGCCCGCAAGTTTAATTTAATAGTCGCATTGCTTAAAAAACTTAAATAATTATTTACAAAAAATTAGTTTCAGTTATGTTATAATAGTAGTATTGAACTGTGGAAAACTTGAGTCCGTTTACTTAAAAAATGAGGTTACTATTACAAAAAATGTATACATTTTATAATAAATTTTGTCGGGATAATCTTCGGTCATTTTCGTTGGATACCGTATTTTACGAGTTTCTATAGACTTATATGACTTACTCCGTCCATATTAAATAGTATGAGAATAACTAGTTAATTTACTTAAACAGGGATTTTGAAGTTAACGTTAACAACACTATGGAAATATTTTAATAGGTAGACGAATGCTTATGCAGTTTAATTTCTAATGGGTAAGAGTATCTGTTTTAGCTGGTCTGGGTTGAGGCTTATTTCTGACTAGATATTCAGGACAAGTAATTATACCCAGGAAGTCTCATGGTAAAAGTGTTCTTCCATCCGACTTATTGCCAAAATTTGCAAAGGCGAAATACTGACGAGTTGGCGCAGGATTGAATGGGGCCCCACGACCCCTCGACAAGACTAACGACGAAACAAGAGGTGTGCAGTCGATACGAACGTTAATTTTCGTTGGCGAACGTTTTCGTGGGAGAAGCCCCAGCGTGTGAAGTTTGGGAGGGGGGAGGGAGATAATCGAGCGGAGCGGATCCGCCTGCATTTGGCTGGGAACTGGTTCCTGCAGGAGAGACGTCGGCAGACGTCCAGGCGCCCGCGAGCACTTTCCTCCTGTAACGACTTTTCTCCCTGCATCTCTCTCTCTCTCTCTCTCTCTCTCTCTCTCTCTCTCTCTGGCTGGGAAGTGTCGCGAGCCTCTAGACACGCCGGACCTCGGAGCGGTCCAACTCGACGTCAGATTGCTATCTGCCCCACAGCCGCCGCGAAAGCACGAGGTGCCTCGCTCGCCGAGCTAATAGTCCCCGAGCAGCGAGCCGGGAATGAGATACGCCAACATGATGAGGGGGAGAGGGGTAAAGAAATTGCATTCTGCGAGGACTTGCCTCGCGAGAATCTCCCTCGGCTGCTTCTGCCACAAGTAGCGCATGTAATAAAGCAACATCGTTGGTCACTTCAGAATTAGACCTGGTTTTTTTTTCCGCGATTCAAAATTAATCGCAATAATTTTACACTCATTATACAAGGTGTATTAAATGCATATTATCATAAATCATAGTTTCACAACTTAGTGTTAAATAAACTTTTTAAGGTGGATCTTTTTTTTTATCACAATTAGATGTCAATTCCACTCACACCTGACAGTCTTCAAAGATATGAATGTTGTAGTTTTATTATTGTGTAATGTAGAAATATTACAGCACTAATAAAATTTCACATTCTCAAAAGCCAGGTTATTACATTTCGGAATTTCACGATTGGCGAAAAATGTATACTTATGTGTGTTTCGCTCTACATTCATGTGAAAATCGGCCAAAAAATTTTCTGCACTTCATGTACATACGACAATTTTACAGTCATGTTTTTAGGCGGCTGCGAGCAACCATTCTGCATTTTCTTTGAGACAACCATTTTAAAAATGTGTGTTGTTTTAAATTAATGACAGTCTAGGTATTTTGGAAGTAAGACAGTGACTAACAACATTTATGTTACTCAGATGTTTGAAAGATTTTTTCAGTGCAAAGTTATTTTTTAACTAAATTAACACTTCTCTGACGGTAAATATCTAAAAATAATAGGCTATCGATGAGATAAAAAACTTTTTTCCATCACGTAATTATATCAATCAAGGTCACGTATTTATACAGAACTTGGCCCAACAAAATATTAATATGAAATTTAAAAAATCCATTTCGATGGTAAAACAAAATTTGTACGGTCCTCAGCTCGCGTCGGACACTGACACGCTGCCGCGGAGCACGTGCTAACCACGTGGGCTGATGACGTCACACCAGAACCGATTCCGCCATTCCGCGCAGCACATTCCAGTTCAATGAGTGTTTACCCTATATTTCAAAACACAACACGCCCGACAAGAGAGACAGAGCGAGATGAAGTGGGAGGGGATTCGCCAGAGTGAGAGGGCGAACCGTATAGAAAATGGCGGATCGCACGGAAAGAGATGTATCATAATAAAAAAAAGGTAGGGGGGAAAAAAAGAGGCACCAACAACACACGTACACACGCACACATACGGAGGCATAGAGGCGCGAGGGCGGACGGGTGGGGTTATGGGAGAGGGGAAGGGGGTGTGGACACCCACACCAGCGCGGCCTAACAATACAATCAATGACCGAAGCCTGTCACCAATGTGAGGCATTCGACTGGAGGGGCGGTGGCCCGGCCAGGGCGTGGCGCGGGGAAGGGAGGAAAATCAAATCCATCCCCTCCGCCCCAAGTTGGGCGCCAACACAAATTGCCGAGTGTTGTGATGTGAAACGCCGGGTTCCTGGCGCGCGGGGGGGAGGGGCATATTTTCCGCACGCACACACGGCCACACGGACGACCATGGACGCGCGCACACATGCACATCGCCCGGGTGCCGTAGTGGGAGGGCATGTTATGTCGACGGGG
>PNEQ01026767.1:89436-117184 GCA_003012365.1 Medauroidea extradentata | reverse complement strand
CAGCCTAAAATTATACAGCCTAATATCGTTCAGCCTACAGTCACTCAGCCTAAAGTCACTCAGCCTAAAGTCATACAGCCTAAAATTATTCAGCCTACAGTCACTCAGCCTAAAGTCATTCAGCCTAAAGTTATACAGCCTAAAATATATTCAGCCTAATTTTAGGCTGAAAAATTTTAGGCTGAGTGGCGTGTACCCCAATTCTGACACCAAAGAACAACAGGGCCAATGAAATTAATGACATATTGCTGAAAAAGAAATATATTGATCAGCACACCAAGCTAGAAGTATGGAATGAAACGTAATGAAACAGAAAACATCCCCAAATGGTGTTCGAAAACAAATAATTATGAAGCTAGCTGTTCAATAATACAACAAATACAAACAGCTTTATCCAGTCCTCTTCACTGAGCGTACTTTAATTTCATAACCACTTTGATTTTATTTCATCTTTATTTCTCTATGATAATCAATAACTGTCTTTTGTAGAGTAAAACATATATCTATTGCAACTTTTGAGATATTATCTCTCCGTGGTCAATATTCACTTTTCGGGAGTTCTGTAACATTTTACTACTTTTCACACCCGTAATTATCAAATTTCGAAAAATCCTGAGTTGTGATTTTAGATATTTACGTAAGCTTCATTTTAAAGCAAATACCACGTCGATATCTCGAATGGTCTGGGAGATACGGATGATTACTTGGAATCACGTATTATTATTTTTTACGAGCTTTCAAGGACGAATATTGTATAATCCTGAAATTACTTTTTAGGTATTTACGTAAGCATCACTGTAAAGCAAAAAGCACCTGTATATCTCAAATGGTTCAGGAGATACGGATGATTAATTGAAAACACGTTTAATTTATTTATTTAACCGGCTTTCAAGGACGAATTTTGAAAAATCCTAAAACTTCTTTTTAGACATTTACATGAGCACCATTCTGATGCAAAGATCATCTCGATGTCTTAAGTGGTTTAAGAGAACTAGAGAATGATTAGAAAACTCATTTAACGGCTTTTCACTTTCTTAATTTCCGAGTTTCGAAAAATCGAAAAAGTATGAAATATTTATTTGCTTAGGCAAAGTGTTGAAGTAAAATTATTAACAACATTTAATTAAGTTAGAGAGTTATCGAGAATTTCGCGAAAACACGTTTTGGCACTTTTCACCCCTTTAATTTTTGATTTTCAAAAAAATCCTTCCTTAGTGGGTGCCTACGCCGTGAGTGGAAGCTACGCTGAAAATTTCACGTTTCTAGGTCCAGTGGTTTGGGCTGTGCGTTGATGATTGTATGAATGAGTGGAGCACTTCAATATAATATGTAATATTCTCGTGTCACATGTTTGTTTCCATGCTCCTCCGAAACGACTTAACCGATTTCAATGAAATTTTGTACATACATTCGGTAGGTCTGCGAATAGGTTTTTATCTATTTTTTATACTCCTAAGTGCTATTGTTTAGTAAATATTTTTAATTTAATAATTTTAGAACCCGGTCGATAACTGTGTAAGTGATAATTGATCAGTCATCCCCACGAGCTGATACCGGTCTATCCCCACCAGGTGTCGCTGCTGTATTATTATTATTATTATTTATTAATTTCTTTATTATTAGACCTCTTCCACTTATATACCACATCCTTACACACTTACAATAAGTTATTTATGTGACAAAACAACGTTTGTCGGGGCAGCTAGTTTATTTATAGAGATTGGCAACTTTAAAGATTGTAACCTTTGTCACTATAGAGAATTTACTAGCAATTCAGAACGAAAAAAAAAAGTTAACGTTACAATAATTTCAAAAACTAGAAACAGTGATTTGTTTGTATAAATTAGTTCCTTGACAAAGATTGTTAAATGTATTCAGTTGCCTACTGCACTGTTGGGGCCAAGGTAATGCGCTGGTAATACGGTTTGTATCCCTCCGCTGAGGTGTGCTTTCTGATGTCATAATTCCGCGGAAGTCTCTCCCGAATTTCGCAATTGGGAAACGTTTCCATGTTTTCTGAAAGTATTGCTGCGTCTCTTGCCATAGCATTCCACCGCCGTTTCATGCTCAAGACATGTCTATCACACGAACGCTCGCCTAATATATATTTTACTCAAATATACTTCCACACTGTTGCCAAGTTTCAGTTTTCTCAAATATGCTGTTTCTCCGAACTAGTTCAATCCTCTGTGGTGGTCAGAAAAACCATTCACTGCATCTTCTACGCGCAAGACTGGTTCACGCGCACTAAATATTCTCAGGAGCCGGACGAACGCTGTGTTTAATATTCACCACAAGAGAGTCTTGATGTCGTGTTCGGAATAAATTTACTCAACTTTCCTCGCAGATATCAGTTCTTCTACGAAATGGAGGAACCACGCGCGTAAAAAGATCCGCCTGACCTTTCTTTCTATTCCCACGTTGCTGTTTATTCTGGAAAGACGCTATGAATCTTAGAAACGTTTCTGTTTGACAAATGTACGGTTTCATGTTATATTTTCGTGGTTATTTCACTTTGTACACTTCTTGCATGCTACCTATTTTCTTTGTCAATCCTGGTGCTATTTTTACTGCGTAATCTTGTCCGCTTAAACCTGCTAATGATAGCGTTCTATAGATAATATTATTCCTTGGTTATTTATCTGCATTTTGTGTTTCTAGCGTTTCAGAGGTCCTGTTAGCTACTCATTTAGGCAAAGTTTCAATTTACAGGATTTTTTCCTACCCCGCCATCATAGACAGTTTTTTTTTAATTTGTTTATCGCTTGGATTGCTTTGTAGTAAATCATGGTTCGATATTTTGAACTCTCACAATACAAAACGTATTTTAAAGAAAGTTTTATTTCCAGAATATAAGACTGACATAATGATTTAAGCTCCAAGTTATCCTTTGTATGGAAGTGAAAAATGGGTAAAACTGAATTTTGTAGAAAGAGTTTTGATTTATAAGTATTCTTGCGTCCAATTATTTGTAAATACGCATTCTTCAACTGTGTTCACTCGCGTGGCGTATAAATATAGTCACTGCTCAGTGTTAAGTTCAGAACGAGTCTTCGTCAGAAGGACTACACGCCAGTTAAGGTGACTGCCTTGGTGGACGCATTTTGCACGTTCCAGTCCAAGACGTGCGGGCATATAAGGGCGACACAACATGCGCACCGCGCCTAAACCTAGCCTCTAGGTGCAAGTCACTGAAATGTCATGCAGTCTTCTCGCCGACAACACGCTTCTATGATACATTCTATGATGACTCTTATGACATCACTTTTGAGATAAAGATGTGTTGTTACCGTGTATGCCTTTTAAAATGTACTGAACCAAGCCTATGGCGCATAAAGAGGACCGCAAAAACTCGCATTGTCGCCCTTTTTGGCAGCGAGAAAATAGGCTTTATAAATTGTAGAGGAGTTCAAAAGGTTGTTGTGTTGGTCACGGCTTATTTTTGTTGTTATGTAGATGTTGGTACAAATGGTTTTGTAACTGCAAAAATATTTGCCGGTAAATGTTAGTTATGACTATCGGCTTCATGAGTGTAATGTACTGCTATATGCTTTCAGCCAGTGTAAAGATCCTAAATTATGTTAATTTACTTGTTGCTTCTTTAATTTACTGCATCACTCTTTACAGTTATATACGCGTGTAACGTTCTTTGAATGATATTCCTCAGCAGACATTGCTCACGTAGGTTTTGTTGAGAAGTATTTAAATAACCTTTTGTCAGTTGAAATTCTGCCACATTAAAGGTGTTCAGGTTTAATTATTTTATTACATATTTTGCACGACATAGTGTTCGTTTCATAGACGTTACGTGTGACTACATTTTCCAGTTGGGGAAGTTTTAGATCTCTTAGTTTTCCCATAGTGGCATTTCAGAGACAGAATTTGCAAGTTACGGGAACATAGGTATAAGAAAAACCAACTGACTTACTCGAGTGAAACAATTCACACTGAAATAAGATATTATGTGCAATATGCTAAAATATTACAAAATACAATGACTGTTTTTAAAAATTGTCCTAAACGATGTAGATTTTAATCGTTTTCAGATTTTTTTAAAAAGTACAAAGGAATGCCAATGTGTTTTTTTTTTATATTTTAGCATATGACCCATAATATCTCATTTTAGTGTAAATTATTTCATTCCAGTAAGTCATTTGCATTTTGTTACTCCAATAATCCTGTAACTTGCAAATTTTGACTCTGACATGCTGCTATGAAAAGATAGAAAATGTTTACGAGTGGATAATGTATTCAGAAGTAACGTTTATAAAACGAACACTATGCCGTGCAAGTATAAAATTATATATTATTGTCTCGTGAATACCATACAAGTAAAGGCAACGCAGCACGTATAGTTAGTGAACAACAGTCGGCCCTAAATCTCGCATTTCTAGGTCAATTGTACGTAGGAGTTACAGGGAGAAAACACTAACTGCCTTTGTAGTTTTTCCAAGTTGAACAATGACAGAAGGCAGTAAGAGCATATTCCTCGTATAAAAAGCAGTAACTGCAATGATACTGCTTCCTTAATTTGTAATATAATGGTGGTATTCTGTACAATACTATATACCATGAAGTAACTCTGAGTCAATTTATACTTATCTATTCAGTAATGGGAACAAACGTTGAAAAAAAAATTGTTACTTTCCTAATTGTTAAAACATCGTAACTCCATTTTTTGAAGATTGGACATTTTAGCGCTTTTAAGCCATTTTCATAAGGTATTTAAAAAAATTCTAAACTATAAATAGAATAAATAAATTTTTATTAAATATATACAAAATTATGTATTTTTTCTCAGTGTACGGAAAATTGGATAGTGTTTCTCTCCTATTTTAATATATGAGAAATGGACTTACGATGTTTTACAATTGTAGGTGACGATTTGTTTTAAGTTGTTTAAAGTAAGTAAGGAAAATTTCAATTTTTTTTCATAAAGGTATTTTAAGAACATGTTTGCACTATAATAACATATTTGAAATCCTATTCGGAATTGATAAATGGATAGGATTGAGACATATATTTAGCTTTTTATTTCTCAGTCGTGCTGTTGCTGTAGTTACATCTTTCATCCCAAGCAGGGCAGTGCTGGCAGGTGGAACATGCGTATTGAATAACAACAAGTAGGCCTACGCAATCCTAGCGAGGTAAGCCGAGTCCCGCGTGATGCGTGCCCAGTTCCGTCGAGTTTCTGACGGTAGATTATCAACCGCCGTACATAGCAGTTTACTTTCCCGGAGACTTAACTGAATTATTGCTCCACTATGCTGAAAACTGAACTACGGATTGCAGTTGAACTGACATTTAAAGTAAAGTTGAGTTCTCTGTTGTGCAGTTAAATTTATATTGTCATATTAAACTTAAAATTAAACTGAACCTAACTGGAAACGGTGCGTTTGTCAAAATGGCGGAAGTGAGTGAGAATGCACAAACTGAGCTAAAATACGACATTTTGTGCTTATTTCGATGTTTGAAGTTATAAATAGAGATTATGGTTTATCGCAAGAGAACTTGACTGTTTGCTAGATTTCAACACACGTTTAGTTAACCAAAATATTCCTGGCTTTCGATGTTACCCTATTTGACTGAGCCGATAAGAATCCCAATATTTTAATATTTGATGATGCCTGTTATTGGTCTGCAGACAACTACGTTGTTTCAGACGTACAGAATCCAATTACACATGTTGCAAGAAATTTCAGCTATTTCAAGGTTATGTTGGCAGGAAACATTTTCACGATACACCATCATCTCTTGTTATAAACAATAAAACAGCGACCCTAAAGCATAACAATTATGAACAATACAACTAATGTTTTCATCTCTGAACGTGTTAAATAATAACAATTATTATAAAGCAAATTATAATAAATTATTGTAGTAAGGCCTTACATAGACTAAGAACCTTATTGGAACTAGTGATTTTTTAACAACTAAATGGTCACATGACTTTTATATTTTGTAGTTCTTCGTTAAAGTGATGACCTTCTCACTTACTAACCAATAAATTACTAAATCCCTGTCATAATGTTTTTGGCCCTAGCGTAGAAATCAGTAACTGTAATTACTTTACTACTTGTCCTTGGTTGTATTTGTACATTCGTTTACTGCACCGTTTCCGT
Organism: Medauroidea extradentata; assembly: GCA_003012365.1. Lineage (NCBI taxonomy): Eukaryota > Metazoa > Arthropoda > Insecta > Phasmatodea > Phasmatidae > Medauroidea > Medauroidea extradentata. Next base: position 111,062 of record PNEQ01026767.1, on the reverse strand, counting down.
AACAGATATCTTGTACGTTTTAACGAATAAGAATTAAAGAAAAGTAACACACGTCTATAGGTTAGCAAATTTCAAATCATGTAGTTTAAACAAACGAGTATTTTATGTTTCTACTTGAGAAAATATCAATTTCCAATACTGTAAGGAAGAATATTTGTTAACATTCGTACAACGTTATACTATATATTTGTTGTAAAATTGTACTTACAGCTGTAACTGCCACTAACAATACATCGAAGAATAGGCTACAGATGAAATATTGTAATTACAACGCATGTTTTATTTCACTTTCACTCTATTGACCAAAGGAAAAAAAACTAACGACAATGGGTAGAGACATGCAAAATTCGCGTTATCATTTGGTAGCAGACTAAACTTCACTTTCCTATACAAAACAGAGCATCAACTGCGATTAAATTGGCCACGAACTTTTATGTGTTGTCATTTACGTGTGTTACGTCTTAATAGATATTGGCCTCTCTACCGTGTAAGCATTCTCCGCGGCAAGTCACAGCAATAACGGCCAGCGGGAGACGTCGAACGAGCCTATAGTTACTTGAAGTCTAATCAGCTTTCAGAAAATAACGCGAATTTTGCATGTCCCTAACAATGGGTATTGCTATTTTACTGTATCTCATGCAAAAATAAAAATTCTTTAATACAAAAAATTGTGTATGAAAATACCTGCGAAAGTGCCGTATTTCATTTATTTTCCATACGTAGTTGATTCCCATGGGTCTAGTCTAATTCAGTTAGATTTTAAGTTGAAGAAAATTGCTTTCATAAGTAAATACTTTGCGTATACGTCGCAGTTACGCGTGAAACTTAACTTACACATTCTCAGTTAAGTTTTCAATTACGTTTAGTTCAGTTAGTTTTTAATATGGGAGGAAAGCAATCCATGAAACATGATTCAGCTCTCCGGTCTCCAACTCTCAAGATGGCTGGCTGACAATATTAACTTCTACTCGTATTGTTAGAGGTTGTATAAAACTGTTTTACGTGACAAAATTCAACAATAAATACATCCGTCATAACTTAAAAAACCCTTAGAGAAATTTCACAAGAAAACCATGAGACAACTTTCAAAAATACACGTCTCACAGAAACATTACGTCTTATTTAAATTATTTTCGACAGCCTATTTCAATCCAGTGCCATTTGTAGCATGGTAGGCTACAAAACAGTCTCAATAAAAGCACTTAAAACGTGTATAGCAAGCTTTAAATTAGTTTTCTGTTTTTGATAGATGTTGCTAACATTTTACATACTACAATATAATTACTAAACTCCTCTATTTCACAACATTATCTATTGGTTACGGCTGTTTGTTCCTACGCCTATGACGTTTGTTTAAAAGGAACTTTATAAACTTTAGACGTTGTACTTTCAGATTTTAGTGTAGAACTTGGAATGTTTGTCGTAAATTCAAGGTCTTAATTAACCAGCCAACCACCTACTGCATTCCAATTGTGAACTGGCTGGAACCAGATTCTTTTATATGTTTATGTGTTAGTGTGCGTTCTATATATGTAGTTTGTAGGTATAAAATGTTATTATTAGGTAGATGCTAGTTATTAATAACGAAGAAAATTCTATTACCGATTATTTACGTCGTACTCGTTTTTTTAGCTTAACGCCACCAAGTTGACATTAAAATGGAGAAACACGGACAATTCCCTGGGTTGACTTTGTGTAACAGACAGTTATGTATCAATGTGATCTTTGTCTTCATCACTGTGTATATTACAGTTCCTCTTGTCATACTCTGACAGTGGAATCAGCTAGAATCAGGTATCATATAGGACCAGCCGGAGTTTGCTTTAAATAGTATAGTCCCGACTTCGAATCCTGGTCAAACAATGAATGTAAACACCTTCCTTGGATGCAAATCACGGTCACAATATAACGTAAGTCGTTCCGCGGGTAGTGTTTCGTCGTAAAGAGAAGTCAACTAGTCGAGTATATGACACCAACAGAAAATTAGGTACAGCAGTACACTGTCCAGTTTATTTTGTCTTGTTTGTAATTAGTTGGGGTTTGTATACCAAACTAAAGAGACTTTAATAATGTTAATGTTATTTTTAACTTTTTTATTTATGCTTCCAATACTTCCTCAAACTCGTAGTGAAGCGTAAAAAACAGTTTCTTTTGACTATTTAGGAAAAGTCAAAGACTAGGATAATAAGTATCGAGGGTTAATAGGCCTAATGTCAATGCAATAGGAAAGAACTCAGTTTAATAGAATGGCCAATAAAAGTTCATACAGTTAGAACTTCAACGAGTGTGGAAGGATGTGTCCTTATTTCATCAGTTACGTCGCAAAGATATGAAATAAAACAAGCTCCACCATGGAAGCTGTAGTTGCCATTATGTAACGACCACAGTTCTCCGTGGAACTTCCATTGTCCAGCAGCTCGCATCGCATCGTACTAACCCATGACTCACGCCGGTGCAGTACAGTTAACTATTGTCACGGCGCAACGTGCAGAGAGAAGTCAGCCAACGTCATGCAGCCGGCGATTGTTGGCAGGGCGTCTTCGTTCTGTCGTCCCAGACACAAGGAAACCTTCATAGGCTTCCCGTGAAACACCAGCAATGGTTTCATGTACGCCACGACGCGTGGGAAAGTTGATACCTTATGATATACGTCGTTCAGGATAAAGTGAGCACTGGACGAAGTTTTCTTTCAGCCGTTTTGCAGCCATGTTTACTATTTTTAATATGAAAACTTCCATGTACCTAAAAACCTGTGTAAACATTTCGACAATCTCAAAAGTTAAATATATTGGCCCAATAAAACTAATTTTTAATTAATTACAATTTCTGCTGAGTGCTCAGTTCATAGCGAACAGCCTATAGCTAGAGGCACGATTATTTCGCGTATTGATTCTAGGTCAGGTTGAATGCCAATAATGTATACTTTACTACTCTTTCTGTGATTAGACGACACCTATTTTAACACATCCTTGACTACTGCAAGCCAGTGATAAATACGTGAACAACTCGAGGTGGTAACACGTGTTACGGTTAGAAGCCAATGTATATTTGACTTTGACCAGTGGGTGTATAGGTCTGAGAAGTCTAGGCTGTTGCCAGATGAATACGCGAAATATTCGTGCCTCTACCTATAGCATATGCAATGACTGCCAAAACATCGCAAAAAAAGTCATACGATGTGGCACAAGATAATACAGACAACGGTGGCGAAAACCTGCGCTCTTTAATAAGCTTACTTTTAGCTTGTTTACATAAGCATCATTTTGAAGTGCGAAACAACCCTGTATCCCGTAGGGTCCGATATATATCGATAGTTAATCTAAAATACATTTCAGGTCTTTTCACCCCCTTAAATGTTGAATTTTGAAAAAACTGGAAACTGTCTAATATGCAGTTTTGTGATTGACCCATTGAATTAAGAGTCACTATGATAGGCCGTCGGGTTCGAGCTACGCAGACGATTCTTAGAAAACATATTTCACCTATTTTCACCCCCTTAGAGGACGAACTTCTAAAAATCCCTTCTTAGTTCTCGCCTGCGACCTAAAGGGAACCCACACAAACATGTTCACGTTTCTAGATCCAGCGGCTGGGGCTGCAATTTGATATGTTAGTCAGTCAGTGAACTCTTTTACATAATATAGAGATTACACAATCTCTTAACAAATTTCGAACAGTTTCATAAGTAGTTTCAAACGTCTTATCTTCTTTTTTTTTTTTTTTTTTTTTTTATTTCCGATTAGCTGCTTCGATTGACAGCAAGCTGATTTTTGGTGCGACTTTCTATACTCTTTAAATAAAATGAACATTCACACGTAAAGTGTTCTTATTCCTAACACAAACACAACATAATTGTAGTTTATTAGAGTTAAATAAGTAAATGGAACGAACTTTGAGCACTGATGTGATAATACTTTACAGTAGTGGCTCGTGGGTTGTTGCCAGGTAGGGCTGCAGTGGCCAAGAGCTGTACAGGGTTGTGCGCTGGTTGACTATACAGCCACTGGCACGCTGATGTGCAGGTGCCCCTTACTACTGAGTGGTCACAACATTTCTAGTAGCCGGCAAATATTTCATGGTCGTGTACAGTTCCGACTATCTGCAGCCCCACCTGGCAACAACCCACGAGCCGCTACTGATACTTTAGGTGCAGCACAATTCAAGTTCCAAGTTTGTTGGGGTTAGATAGTATACTGATTTTATTTGGCTTAGACGTGTAATCTCGCAAAGGCATTTGGTATGAAACGCAATCAGTAAATGAATTGCTCAAGTAAAAACGTATAATACCTCGTCTGTGACCGTGGCCTATCTCATAAATTCTGGGTAATTGAACTGGAAGCCTATTCTGTAAATTTCTTAGTGCCTTATACTATATTTATACAAAGACGGTTACTAGGTAACTATCTTTACAACGAGAATTCGTATTATGTAACTAAAAATTGCGCCATGACTGTCTTTCAAATGTCTCCTGACTCTCGTTATATAAAGATCGGGTTATAGGGTGTTGCTACGAGACGAAGTTCATGAAAATGGCGGACATATTTAAGTTGCGTTCTACAACCGTCCTCGTTGCAGAACAAATACGATTGAAATGTTACTCTGAAGGATACAGAAATACATTACTTAATTTCCTCTTAAATATGTAATACGTTCAGTAAATTATAGGTCTATGTATATTAGCTTCCACTGCCGCCGCAAACGACAAAATCAATATATCACGGTGCTGCTATCTCTTGGCGGAGATACTAACGTAGCACCAGTGCTGCTATCTCTTGTAAATGAATTTATATTATTTAAAACTAGTTTTAAGTAATTAGTCAATTCAAATCACGCTGTGTAAAATGAGGAAATATAGTTGAGTAAGATGTATGAAGGTTTTCAAAGCACGTCCTACAGTGTTGCCAGAAATACTGAGATTCTGACCAAGAGAGGTATTAGAGTCACTCGTGATTGTCTTTATATCAGTGGCAAGGCGTGAAGTGTTCTAGGGCAAGCGGTGATTGGCAATGACTAGATACAGGAAATTTCGCGAAAATATTTTATAGCACTTTGTATCAGTGCCTTACGTGCACACCTGCATCTCTGCTTCGTGGTCAGTGATTGGATGCCGTAACACCCCGCGTCTTGAAGTTAAACCTGCAAATCACAGACGTGATGTGTCGCAGTTATCCGTGTATTGACTGGCACAGTCAAATGAATAATAACTCTGCACGAAAGACGCTTGTCAATAGCCATGAAGTTGAGCTGCAGGTGTGCACGTAAAACACTGAAACAAAGTGGGGCAAAAATCTTTTCACCAAAAAGTCCAGTCCCCTAGCAATGACACTACACAATACTCAGTTGTCTGTATAACAATTTGACTGCTAGAGACAGACACACTTCACAGCCAGAAGCGTGTAAGAGACGAGGAACATATTCTCCAGTAATACACCCACATGACCAAAGTGTATAGTCGGATCTTCTACTGCTTGCCTTGGAACATGACCACGACTCGCCACTGCTTTATAACGTATTCCCTAATACTTCTCTTTGGGAGTATATTCTCTAACTTCACATCTCGTAAAGATCATCACTTGTGCCTATCTTTCGTGAGCGACAGCGATTAAGAGAGTCACTCGTGACTGTCTTTATGTCGTATTCTTTAATACTTCTCTTTATCAGAATCTCAATATGCATGGCAACACTGTAGGATGTGTTCTTTAAACCTTCATACATCTAGCTAAGTTATATTTCTCACTTTCCACTGCGTGTTTTAACTACTAATTACTTAAGTTTAGCTTTAAATTATGTAAATCATACGTGTTCCTCTTTATAATTCCTATTTTAAAAGTTATAGCATCATCTCGTCTCTCGTGGAGAGGTAGTGTGCTGACCTTACGAGAGATAGCAGCACTGGCACTGCGTTAGTATCTCCGGCCAAGAGATAGCAGCACGTGTGTTGTATTGAATTTGTTTTGACGTCGGCATTAAAAGTATATAATACACAGTCCTATAATTCCCCAAACGTGTTACATTATTGAAGGGAAAATGAAATAGTGTATTTCTGTCTTCTTTCGAACAATATTTCGATTGGATTTGTTCATCAACGATCATGGCCGTACAACACAACTTAAATATGTCGGCAGTTTTCTTGAACCTTGTCTCGTTACAACACCCTAGAACCCTATATTTATGTAAATAGAGACACGAAGCTTTCGAAAGACAGTCACGGCGCTATGTGGAGTTACAGAATACGAATTCTCGTCGTAAAGATAGTTACCCACTAACTGTGTTTGTATAAAGATCTAATAAGAGACTGAAAAGTTAGAGAATAGGCCCAGCTTCGTGGTGACGGTTGTTCGTGAGTAAAGTTGCACCACGGTACCAAGAACACGCACGCACCGACCACTTCCAGGACTGGAATGGCAGTTGTCCGAAATCTTCAGCGGGAGAGGGGAATCCTCACAGGCGACAATTAACGGCGGCGCGGGTGTGTTCCGAATGCGGGAAAATTCCTACACGCTTGAGCGCGGTCGCCTGAAACATACGACGGCGTTGCCAACTCATCTAGTTTTCGGAAGACCGTCAATGTAACGCTTGACGACCAAAGGTTCGTGGTTGAAGACCGCTAGATTCAAAGCCACCGTGATTGGCGTCGCATCAGATACACTCTCGTTCCCTTCGTTCGACTCAATTCTTAAGTTCAAAATGTTCAGCACTCGCCCCTATCCACGATTAATTTTGTCACTGTGGTCTGAAGGTGACTGAGGTAGTTTGTACCAGTTGGTAGTGATTAATTTCATGGTACTCACGACACCCTAGTTTGGGCTGTAACGTGCATGTGACGTACGTATAAGACAGGTGTATGTAGTCTCGGTGGCATGGGGAGGAGGGGGGGTAAGCCAAGATGGCAGTCGGTCGTCCCGGGCACCTAGTTAGAAGGGCGGATTTCACATACCAATAGACACACACACAGATAGTTGACTGTCAAGTTTCACAATACTACCATTTAAAATTTGTTTGTAAGGAAAATAGTTGCCGACATGGCAGCCACTATCAGAACTGTTGTCAGCAAATAGGATTCTTACCAGAGACAAAACAATTTCGTTCTTTGTGATGAATTTTTTTCAATGGAATTCAGCTTCGCCGTTTATTGACTTTGAGGAATGAAGTGTGAGGTTGGTAGCACTTGTCCAAAACGCTCGATGAGGCGACGACGCCGGGTTTCCCGTTGACCAGGCGGTCGCGGGGTCTGTGTTACAGGAAATGAGTGCAGCTGTCCTCGCCTCCCCCTCCCCTCTCCCAGAATAATCACGTATGCCGCGGGGGTAGCCGGTGCGGCACTGGAATGCACAATCGCGCCGAGTGTTGGCGGCAGGAAAGACTGCAGGAAGCAAGAGAAGGTTCCTCGTACCTGGGGCGAGTTCCCGCACCCCCGCCTTGTCATATCTCCGGCGTCATCAGTGCGACAGTCTCCGACCTTATCAGCTGCAGTAGCTTGCCTGCCCCACCGACAATGTCTTGCATCTAACATGAAGAGCCAACTTCTTCACACCCGCCTCTATACTGTACCACTGCTATATGTTAGGAAGAAAATCCCATTTTTGTGGTGCATCAGAGAGTGAGATTAAAACTGAGGTCTTTAGCGCTGGTGAGGGGTGTCATGAGGTGAGTATGAAGCTGCGCCGGAATGATCGGGTAGGGGAAACGGGAGATCCCCGAGAAAACCCGCAGACCAACGGCATCGTCCGGTACGATTCCCACATGCGAAAATCCGGGGACCGACCCCGCCGGGAATAAAACTCGGATCGCCTTGGAGGGAGGCGGGTGATCTGACCACTCGGCCAACGCGGATTCCAATTTTTGTGCATTTCCGCCGCTAATAGAACATGAAATGGTGTGTGGACTATTTCGTGCTGGTGCTTATGGTGAGATCTTATGGTAGAAAAGCGAACATTGTCGAAGGACAAAGTTTTCTCCATACACCCCAGCATAAACTTTGAACCTATACCGATGCGAGCGCAATCAGCGGCATTAGCTGTCCCTTGCCAAACTAATGACCTTGAGCTTTCTAACCAGAAGTAGAATTAACTTTACCAGAGCTATCTCCAGTTCAAGATTAGTATAGGCCCTAAACAATAACATGAGAAGTGAAGTAGTGTGTCGGTGCCTTTGTTTGCAAACGAGGGCACTGATTGGCTAGTAATGTGAGCCATGTTCTAACTGGGTTTCTAATATAAACTTTATATAATAAGATAACTTATTTTCCCGTGCTATTAAATCAAGTATTTACTTGTTCAAAGTACAGTTGTAGAAGTTTATGTTTTATGTAACGAAAATGGTAACATAATATGTAATACACTAATTTGCGAGTGACATGTAACCACAAACTTGGAATTACTTATTTCGTTGGAACCTGTCTAACCGACGCGGATTATACGGGTATATTTTCACAAGCGACATAATCGTTAAATAATTTTTACCTTACTGGATTCACCAGAAATGATAAGAAAATACTCTTCTTAATAAGCATTTGACTGTTCGAACAATTAAGTCCTGAACAATTGGAGACCTGAATTCCAAATCATGCTACCTCCCAAATTTAAGAATTAGCAAAATAGATGCTATCTATCTTTATCGCGTGCATTATTTCTATCCGAAATATTTTACTAACTATAGTTAAATTATTGTATTTTTATTTGCAAAACGTTTTAGGTGGATATAAATGTACACGATGAAGATATTATATTTTATTGCGAATTCTTTAATTTTGGATTTAGCATGGTATAGAGTTCAGGTCCCCAATTGTACCCCCGCAAGGTTTAATTTTACCCAGCATTCAATGAAAAGAACTTAAAAACATTTACAAATGCTTTTGGATGGCAAATTTTACATATCTTCTAACTCAACGAAAAACTAACTACAACGAAGTCATAATACAAAAAAACACGCTTTCGCCCGCCAGGCACGCACAAGCCGTACATACGTAGTCATTATCATTGAAAGCGTTGTACAACGGGAGTGAATGAGTGGGCTAAGTTGTTTGGACAACTATTTTTTTTTTTTTCCTTATTTGACTGTCCTTGTTTTATTTGATCCGATTCCATTTATGGGATTTTATGTTGTGAATGCATCCTATTGACTAAAGTTTGCCCTGCTTATTTGTGTTTTCCTATTCTCTTTAGTTTTCTTTGACAGACATCTGTATCACAATGGAGTATGTTAACATAACTACATCCAGTCAAAAATAGTCATAACATGACGACTGACGTAAACAACCAGACGGCCGAGTTCATTACAAGTCAATGAAGTTAGCTTCTGACATCCTTGTCTTAGAGCATGGATAACTAGAGATAGCTTGGTGCCTTTGTTGTGAAACCCGCATCTAGCGATAGGCAAAATATACGAAAACCACTACAAAATAATTTATGTTGCGATATCCGTTTGTAAAGACCTTGAGAAATTAGATTTATAGACAATTGGATCTTTTACAATCAATACACAACAGATTCATTTCTATTCATTCTCTAAATTACTGGAAAACGAAAATGCCAAGACTATGTAAACAGAACATGTAAACAAACTCTTATTTTACACGAAAATGAACGAGAATAGACGGATGCTGGTAATATGCGACAGCGAATCATTCTGCATATGCTTCTATAAATGTGAGTGATATTTAAATACAATATACTCACCGCTATGTAGTAATAATTATGAAACTTGTTTCGCTCGGTGCCCATCAACAGCTGATTAGATCTAGGAAACACTTCACAGTATGGAAGGGGATAGGCAATCAGCTCTCTAGTAGTTATCTATGCTCTAAGGTCCTTGTTTATTCTGTGGCTGCGACCGCAGATATTACAGCCCAGAGACAATAGTTCCAGAACTTCGAACTCTCCCACCTAAATGGTATTTCCAGATTCACCAGTTTAACCTACATAGAGAACAACCAAGGTAAGCCACAACCGCAGAGCGTGTAACTCTGGCGAAGAGGTGTAAGTACGGACGGAAATTTTTGGTGAAAAAATTTTTGTCCCACTTTGTTTCAGTGCCTTACTTGCACAGCTGCAGCTCAACTTCAAGGCTACTGACAGTGTTTTTTTTGTGCAGAGTCGTTATTCTTTTGACTGTACCAATCAGTACACGGATAATTACCACACATCACGTCCACATATCACGTCTGTGATTTGCGGGTTTGACCTCCAGACGCTGGGTGTCACGGCATTCAATCACTGACCACAAAGCAGAGCTGCAGGTGCGCACGTAAGGCACTGAAACAAAGTGCTGCAAAAATCATTTCGTAAAATTTCCTATCTCTAGGTATAAGCCTACACAGAGATGAAAGAAAAATACAGATGGAGCATTAGCAGCCTATACTGTGGTCAAGTCCACTTAGTTTATTCAGTTAGTAATATGGTGGGGAGGTTTACAAGTACTGTCAGCTGTTCCTGTAGGTGTACTGAGAAACGTGGCCATGGTTGGTCAACCCACAGCCGCATTATACACTTTCCAACGGTAATTAGCAACAATTTTCGTCTCAAGGCCTATTACCCCTCGCCATAAGACATACGTTCATGCTCCTTCTGTGTTTTTTTCTGTTCTCTGGGTATAGACAGTTAAAAACCTAAGCTGTAGGAAGTAAACTTAAGAAATAAGCAGTAGAGTTGCGAAAACTAAACGTAGACAATAGCGAGGAAACTACATAAGTTCACCTAGTAATAGCACAATATGTCTTTTTTTGATTTTTTTTTTTTTTAATTTTTGGTAGCGTTGAATATACTGAAGGCTACTGATAAAACCATGGAGTAAAATAAGTAAATAATTTTGCAAAACATTTTAATGAATCACCGCTAGTATTTCCAATAAAACCTTCAATATAAAATAATATCATTTAATTTATTTTTAAAAATGTCTTGCCTTGTGTGTATTTTGAAGGTTAAAGCAAGATGGCGGTTAGCGAGTGAATTACGAATTGCATCATGGAAATATCAGTACTAGTGGGGAGAATATATTTCTTGAATGGAAACAAGAATATAAATGGATGTTATACTCTGTTTGGCATAGTTTGAGTAAAAATTGTAAGTTTTTAAAGTTCAAACATATTTTAATCTTTGCAAACGTTAGATTCGACGGAAGTTGATATTTTATGGTTTTAAATGAACCTTAAATACCTACTCTTCCACACGCACACAAAATTATTCTTTGTTTTGTGACTGTTGGGTAACTTTAATATTTCATAATGTCAGTCGAAGTAGTAACATTCGAAAAAAGTACTTTGTGGCCAGCACTAAATATTTTCTCATTACAGAGCTCACCAAATTTTTGTGGTGATTACAAATAGAATTGTAATCACGAAAAAAAAAAAAAAAAAAAAAAAAAATTGGTGGGGTTGATATTGACAAACCATTATGTGATGTTAGCTATACATTCTATATGGTAGAGTCCCAAAATATCAACTCACTACAAATCCAACACCGGCGAAACTTGAAAAGTAAATGTTCCCAGAACTGTAAAATATCACGGAAGATACTGGAAAGAGAGTATAGTCTCGGAGTCTGCGGTGAGTAAGCGTGTGGCAAGTGGCAGTTGGGGATACCCGTGTCACTTTCGCTTCTGTGTAGTGAGCTGTTCTGCGGCCACTCCCCTCCAGGGTCGAGCTACTGTATTGCGATGCAAGCGGGCTCGTCGCACACCGACCACGAGCCACCTCGCGGGACACATCAGCATGCACGAGGGTGTGCGCCTGTGTGTCCATACCGCTGTGCAGGAGGAGGGTAGGGTGTGTGAGGGGAGGGGGGATACGTATCCCTGCCAACTGGGTCCGTCATCAACCCTACCGAGAAGAAGACCTCCAGCGACACTACGTCCATAATGCGCCGTTATAGCCTTCAAGACGTGAGGGGAGGTGGTTTTACGACCCTTTAAGGCTCGGTTTGTCGCCTTATTGAATATTTATTAATTTTCGCTTTTTTATATTCTAATAAGAAAAAATGCTAAACATGCTATTATACCGCAAAGTCTATTTACATTGTGCTACAGTACAGACCTTGCGATTTAGATGTTAACACGCCGCATTTGTGTGGTAAATTTTATTATGTTTATAATTTGCCCGACAAATTGCGACTTAACTATGTATTACTATGTATTTCTAGCTCAATAGCCATGTCTGCACTGCAGCACAAAGTATATAGAATTTGCGTTGTAATTGCATATTTTACATTTATCTTATTATAATTTTAAAAAATGAGAAAAACAATAAAATTCAATATGGCGACTGAAACCGAGCCTTAACAACGACCGAGATCTTAAAAACTGATGAAGTTTATGTTGAAGGGACGACACAACAGCCATGCCAGAGCGGTGAATTGAACGCAGGACCTCTCGCACCGTATACCGGCGTCTAATAGACTACGCTACGGAGGCCGAACGGTAACTAGAGGTTTGTGATTTGTAGGTAGAGCAACGATCTTGTCACAAAAATATGTTTCCGCTTTTTTACTACAATACCTTAAGGGTGTTCAATTGCGATAAAGTCATAATTTTATATTTTTATGAATTGGTGTTAGTTTTGTAGACTATGTTTGTGAGTGTAGTCTCCTCTTAAGAGACAATTTTGGCTGGTTTAGCTTTCTCATGATGGTGCGTCAAAGTCAAAATTCGCATGTTCTGCTACCATGCAAGTAGTGAAAACCAACTGACTAACTTTCGTGAAATAATTCACAGTGAAGTAACATACTGTGGCCTAAGAATTAAAACATTTGAAAAATCCTGCGAACTGTTCTTGTATTTTAAAAAAAATTGGTGAATTTGCAACATTTTTTGGTACTTTTGCGATTATTTTTTAATTCAAAATATTACGTTGTGGGTTTTTTTCTATGTTTCATGGCATAGCTCATGTGATGTAAGTTCACAGAGAATTATTTTGTTTAAGTAGGTCAGTTTGTTTTCAATATTTGCATGGCAGTGTAACAAGCAAATTTTGACTTTGACCCCTCGTTATGAGAAAACTATGAGAACTAAAATTGTTTCGTATGAGTAAAATGTACTCACAAATTTCGTCTACAAAACTAACAATATTTCACAAAAATATAAAATTATGATTTTTATCGCACTTGAACACCCTTAATGCCGGGCAGTGGTTTCGAAAATAGTTTTTAAAGTAATTTAATACATGCGTCAGAAATTTATTCTTACAGTTTTAACACTTATATATCATCGTTTGTACCTGAATTTTCCTGTTGCAATACACCAACCGGATTTTTAGATTTTTTCCCCCTGGAATATCACATATTTTGTTGTCAAAATAAGCCAAAATGAACCAAAATAACGTTTTGCATGCATACGGTATATTATTTTTAAAAACTCTCTGGCAAAGTTGTGCATCGTATGAATGTATACATAGTCTCAAAATTTTCAATGCATTTGGTTAAAAATTATTCCAGTTAATTGCGATTGTTTGAAATAAATGAAAGAGACTGGCCTTAACGCGCATATCGGGAAGCTCGACTTCGGTATTACTGGCAGCATGCCCTTGTTCTGGTACGTTCCTCATTCGACTGCACCAATAAGAATAAGGCTTCTTTGACACCACACGTCTATATCCAATCACTGGCAGTGAAGCAGAGCTACACATAAGTAGGGCCAGGAAATAATTTCAGTGCCTTATGTCCACGTTTTCCTTTCTGCTTCGTGGTGTGTGATTGGATGTTTTACTCCCAGCATCTTACAATTCTATCCTCAAACCACATATATCGTGCCGGACGATGCCGTTCGTCAGCGGGTTTTCTCGGGGATCTCCCGTTTCCCCCGCCCTTAATTCTGGCGCTCCGCCAAACTGGCATGTCACCCTTCACCAGCGATAAATGTTAAGCGCTGGCCAAAATATCTCACGCACTCACTCAAACCACATACGTGTTGTGGTGCAGTAAACCTTGTTCTGATTGGCAGAGTCAAATTAAATACGACGCTGCTGGACAAATGCACACAGTCAATATACATGGAGTAGATGTGCAGATGAGGACGCAAGTAACTGCACCAAAATGGTCCAAGAATTTGTTCGCTAAAACTTACGGTCCTTATAAGCATAAAGCACTAAAACCGAATTTTAGGAAACAAAAAAACTTTCGCGAATTTTTTGACTTGCATGTTAAAATTTACTGTTAATATGGATTCACAACCATACTTAAAGTACTTACGTTAATTATTAGAAATTGGATTCACAGCAATATTTAATCTAGACATGCGTGGTAAATGTTAATGTCATAGCAAAATGTCGGTAATAGATGATCGTAATTTATTTTTACTTTTCGCAGCGAAGTAAACAATTTATGAACACAAGATAAGTGATTTCTCAATATAAATTAATATTTAATTGATTCTTACGTTTGCACAAGCTGCATTCACAACCATCACTTAGCGTACGTACGTATGAAGTAGAAAGTTAATCAACTCTACTACGTACGTACGCACGCTACGCGAAGATGTGAATGCTAGCATGCACACTCGGTGTTTCTTTTACATGTCCGTACGCGTGTACGCTAAGTGGTGGTTGTGAATCCAGCTTTAAATTATGCATAATCTAGCCCAGTCTGTTCGATTAGTGTCTGCTGTTCCTGCGTGTAGCAGCTAGTGGTCAAATGGTTTATTGTTTAAATACACATAAGAGAGAGGATTCTATAGCATGCAGGTCATCGAACCAGCGAAATATTTCTTTTCCTAGTGATTTAACAAGGGAAAAGTAGACTGTTTGCTATGTCCAAATATAGTATTCACAAGTTAACTTGCTTGGGCCAATGAGAAATTCTGGTATTCTTATCTTAATTTATGCTGTTCGACAGTTAAACCATTTCGAATGAGTTTTATTACTTTCAGATATATAAGTTTACAGCTTAACAAAATTTTCAGATAGGCCTAATAACTTTATTACTCCTGCAGGCCAATTTCTTACACATCTTCTAAACAACTTTAACATAAATAACTGACATAATCCCTACAAGCTCCGTGCCACCATTCTGATTATTTGGAATTTTAAACTTGCAGTAAACAGAGTGTTACTCATAGTGGATTAGTAAATCTTCCATGAAATCTACCAGTAGTTTTCGAATATAGTACCTTGCAAGCTGCCATTAAATATTCTCGGGAAACTTCTATAATGAAATATGGCCTATAATTTTCTACCAATGAAGGAAAAATCACATTGACATGTTTATAATGTCACAGATACAGGTAACTCGTATCAACCGTGCCTTAAAGGACATGTGTAATGGTCTCTACTGGACAGTATCTACTTTCAGTATATTTTACAGCGTATGAAAAGGAAATGTATACAATTCAATACCTCAACACTTTACTGAAAGCTTAAAGTGTAATTTTAAAATGAATGATTGACATAAATATTTCATACACACGCCTCTATATTTGTATATACTCACTCACCTACACACACAAAGGATTACCTGAATAACGTTTAAAGCTCATCGTCATGTTGCAGGGAATTTAAAGACGAGTGAATTGATGATTACAACTTACACTTAAGGGCTATTAGGACCCGCCTTCTTCTAGCAGGTTTCCGATACTAGTGCATCTGTTGTTTGTTTATAGAATCATTCTCTTCGTAGCTGAAATAGTTCCGCTGTTTCACGCAGAAGAGCAGCTCAGTCGCCAACTCGTCATACCCCTCACCACTTCTCGCATTCCGTTGCCCACACATGTTAGCTTACTGCAAGCCTTGCATTTGACTTGCAGTTATAAACTTGCTTCGGTAGGCTTACTGCAAGCCTTGCATTTGACTTAAGCTTTTATGCTGGCGTAGGTATTATTTAGCTTGACAAACTTTCTGCAAGTGTATTTAAGAAAAATACTTGCAGTTAAACTTCTTGCAAGCTTGTGTTAAGCTTGATTGCTTACAAGTTAACCTTAAATGATGTTTAGAATGTAAGCTTGCAAAACTATAAAAAAGTGTCAACTAGGCAACTTGCCAGCTTAAATTTCACTTGATTTTAGTTTGCCATAGCAATCTTACTCACGAGACTTGTTGCTTAATTCATGAAATATTTTCTGTGCCGTCAATAATAGTCGAACTTGAGATTCAAACTGAAATTTGTAAATGAACAAGCGCTTTAAAAAGTAATACTGTTTCATATGCTACCTAAAACAACTATTACGATATTATGTACAACTACAAGTAAACTGATATCCTTACCGTTGTTTGTAAATTCACAAACATCAGTATTTCCATAACAAAGTTCGTTATCTTATAACCGACTCTCATTACTACACCACTTTTAAGTAATCGCAATAATCCAGTGGTTAGCATACCTGCTTTGTGGGCAAGGGTCAGTGGTTCCAGTCTTGGTACAAGAGCCAAATTTTAATGTTTAGTAATTAACATCACAAGTCGAAGAACAAGCAATATTTAAGATGTAAATTTGAATGATAGTGAAAATATTGCAGAAAATAAAATTTTGATTTATTCTTCAGGCTGGCAAATTAAGCTTGCAGCAAGTTAGAAATGTGTAAACTAGGCAACTTGCAGCAGGCTTATAGCAAGTTTATTAGCTTGCATTTCATGCTTGCTGCAAGGTTACTGGCTAGCATTGGCAAGCTTGCTACAAGCTTGTAGCAAGTTTTTTCTGCTGTCTGGGTGTCAAGTGTCATTTAGCGAGGGGGAGGACAGAGTCCAAATATTTCGCGTCTTTTCCGCCAGATGGAAGCACTTCACAAGGAACTATTTGTCAACCCAGCCCATCGTTGGATACATTTGATTTAGCGTCTAAATTTCGTGAACCAGTTTACTAAACTGAAATATTATTGCTTGTAAATTCATTTAAATGTAACAGTACGCCATGTTGCAGTATTTTTGTTCCAAATTGGTGGTTAAAGTGTCTATATTTGTTACTGAAATAACATAACAAAATATATGAAAAAATGCATTTGCATATGCGTGCAAAATGCATTAGTAAACTGCATTAAACAACTATGTTTAGAAACAGAATGAGACATAGAATTCCTCGTACTTTAATCTAGCAAGAGAATGCATTATTTTAATAGGAATTTTTTCTAATTCTTGCTGTAAATGCTGCAAAATTTTTATGTAAATTTCATTTAAAGCGTTAAAACATATATTTCAAAATATGTTCTAAAAAAATATGTTTCTCCAATGTCCTAACAGCACAGGTGGTGCCAGAAACATTGCTACAACGTTACAATGTGCCAAGTTATTTGCACTGTCCATCGACATGTTGCCTACACTTGCCATAAATGTTACACGGGCAACATTGCATATGGGACTTCGCAGCACGTTGCCTGCACGTGCCAGAAACGTTACATGGGCAGCGTTGCTGATAGGACCTTGAAGCACATTTCCTGCATGGACCAGAAACGTTATACTGGCAACATTGCAGATGGAGCCTTGCAGCATGCTTCCTGCACATGCCAGAGACGTTACATCATCAACTTTGCTGATGGGACCTTGAAGCACATTTTATGCACATGCCAGAAACGTTACATGGGCAACGTTGCTGATGGGACCTTGCAGCACGTTACCTGCGCGTGCCAGAAATGTTACAGTTGTGACTTTCCCCATCATACCACTTAGTTTCATTTGTGACCAACAGATGTCATACGTGAATAACGGTAATTGTTTTACATTCTCATGTACAAATAATCCAAAGATTCTGTGTTTTACATGAGCTGTTGTGGTATCCCATTTACTCTAATTTATAAAACGTTAGAAATTGGGAAACAACATTAAACATTGTAAAACTATTTAGTATTCACTTAATTATGGCAGAGATGGTAAGCATTTTATTTAATTTAAGTACCATTAATAGTGTAGTAATTTTCGTATCAGTGATTGTGCCTCTAAATGCTCAATAGCAATACAAACGATGGTAATTTTTTGTACTCACATTTCGTCATCATTCTGACATTAAGTTGCCGTGCTGTTAGGGTGCTTGTATATTATGTCCATTTCAACCTTATTTATTTAGGGAATAATACCCCTTAAGGCCGCAGAGACTACGAAATTCTTGTAGGCCTAAACGTAGGCACGCAGTGTGTGGTCTGTGATGTCCGCAATCTGGGTTGAAGAGGCGACAACATGCGTTATATATCACTCCACCTCTCCATGTCTTATCGTACGGTATCGTGATTTTCTGTCAAGACAGTGTAACGTGTTAAAAGCGTAAACTTTGAACAACCGCTGCAAACATCAACTTTGATAAGACACCTGGGGCAAACTCCTGTACTTTTTGTAATGTTAAAGTGTTTCTTTCCTTTTTAACCTACTTCCCGTAAGAAAAATTGAGCTAATGAAATCACCTTCCTGACTATGATTCTCTGTTAATGTGAATGTGTATTTCGTATCTGTGTGTGGGTTGCCTAAAATATTTTAACCATTGGAACGAATTTCATCAAAGTCTGTATAGGCGTATTTATTTTGGTCATTTGACTTATGCGTTTCGTTGATGTCTGGATTTTATTTTCGAAATCTCATATCTCGGGAACCACTGAACCTATGCAAACCAAGCTTTGTTTTAATAGTTCATACTATGAGCATTCAATGTAGGCGAGTAGATCGTTGTAGGTTCGCCCTTTTCCAAAATTGGACATTAATTATTTAAGATATTTTGTGATGACTCGATGAATACTGGGCTGGTTGTCATACAATTCCATTTCTGGACAGTTAATTACCGAAGCATCAGTGTAAGTAAGGTTTATTGTTGTAGCCTAAACCCGACATTCCGGAAGCTAGCACGATATATAAAAGTAAACATTTTTTGCCATATTTCGAGAACTACTGGATCCATAACAACCAAATGTCCTATTTTAAAGTTTCATCATGTAAGCCCAAGTTGTAAATTGAAAATGGTTTACAGTTGTAGGTCATTTGAAAAAAAAAAAAAAAAAAAAAAAAAAAAAAAAAAAAAAAAAAAAAAAAAAAAAAAAAAAAAAAAAAAAAAAAAAAAAAAAAAAAAAAAAAAAAAAAAAAAAAAAAAAAAAAAAAAAAAAAAAAAAAAAAAAAAAAAAAAAAAAAAAAAAAAAAAAAAAAAAAAAAAAAAAAAAAAAAAAGCAGGACGAAAATATAAATCATATTTTAGGCCTACCTTTTAATATAATGTGAAAATAATGACTTTAGGTTTTTCATTCAAGGTTTGGTTTAGTTTGAGTAAGCCAACAAAAAATATTAGTATTGCGTAGATACAGCAATATTTTGTGTCACATCTCGAGGACAATTATACCGATTATAATAAAATTTCGTGTTTTAAAAGTTCATCACCAAATCTTCGATTTAAAAATGGTTTATTGCTAGAGAAAAAAAATTCGCGTGTTCAGTTACATGCTGTTATAATCCACTGTCCAATGTGTACTCTAGCCTTGACCATTAGTCCACTAGCAGCTACTCACTGAAATAACAGACTGTGAACAAATATACGGAGCTTGAGTAAACATATGACAGTAGATTATAGCTTGCAGATATTGAACTCGCAAAATATTTCATTCTTTCATTTTATTTCTGTATAAATCCTGCCTATAAGCTAACACGACAAACCAAATTTAAATATAAATATATAATTTCTAGAACTTATTGAATAATTGAGTAGTCCAGTTCCAAAGCTCGTCTTGACAACTTTCACTAAAACTGAGCAAATCGCGAAAAAGTGGTTAGCAAGCCCATTTGTGATTTGGCCAAAGCAGTTTTTCAAGTGTATCTGTAATTGAATAAGGCGAGTTTTGGAAACTATTATCCTCTCAACTTTAGCACACGTTTAAAAGTTACACAGATCTGTTCAGAACTCAATTTTCCTTGGTGATGGACAAGGGGAGTTTTGTAACTGGACTATTCAGTTCTAACCAAAGTTTATGTTTTAACATTTTAATATCTCATATTTACGTTTAGTTAACTTTACAGTTATATAAGTCCATATTTTTAAACTCGAGCACGTCATGAATCAAAGAATATATGTCATGTGTCAGATACCACTGGACTGATTATAATAAAAACTGTACGGTTTAAATGTTAACATTTATGTTTCCATTTTATTAGTGTTTATTGTTGTAAGTCTGCTATTTTCGAAGAGAGTAAGACTGGAGTTTGTAACGAATGAGAATGACTGCACCGACTGTAACGATCTGGGTTAATTTTTACCAATATTGATGAAAGTAGGCTCGTTACTTATGCCGGTAAAGCCTTGTTCTAGTTATCAACTTAATGCTACTACGATTTCTAGTCACTGTTATACACACTAACAAGATCATTCACAAATCCGGACTATCACTTGTTAGTCAAGATATGTGGATGGCCCTTACCGTATACTACGTGAGATGAGTGGCGATGAGGGTGACTGAGGCGACAAGGGAGCTTCCCTGGAATGAAAGAGCGGGAGAAATTGCAGTTTACCGTGACGTCCCGCCAACCTGCAGCATCATCAACACACTAGTCTCACATGCTGTACTCTGGGAGAGCCACCGACTGGACTTCGAACCGGAATGGGCAACATTCGCATTTTTTTCTGACGATGGTTTCACAGCCAGTTCGGTACAAATATCATACGTACAAAGTACCGCAGCTCTAAGTTGAAAAATGCGAAAGTTATGGCCAAATGAAAATATCGCAGTTTGAATGCGCGCCAAAACACGGCTGGCCGCCTGAGCCGCTCGTGACGTCACACCTTAGTACGCGGTCGCCCGCCGCCTGTGTTTACATGGATCGTGGCGGTAGTTTACTCCCAGTGGGTATGGTTTAACGTCATGGGAACGGAAAATAAAAAAAATGTACATCATCATAAAAACGATAAATGGGGCATAATACCTCAGTGCACAAGCACTTCGACTGCAACACTGGACAAAATATTCAACACCGTCCTGCAAGATACATGTAAACGAAAGAAATGGTTCAACGCCATTCGCCAATGGTATGAAGATGTTTCACCGAAATCAGTTGTTTTTATCTGTGAAGATAATTTTGAAGTAAATAAATGTAACTTATTTGATAGTTATTTTCACAAAAAAAAAACTGAAATCGTGTTATACAATTCACAATTTCTTAAAAACCTTTCATCATGAGGTCATTTGGACTAACCTTAAATGCGAGTTACGTCAGTCTACATCGAACGGGAATGACTTTATTAAATAGTTTTAAATCATTTGTAGGTATTTATATTAGGTGGGCCTATTGTAGTTTATTTTTTATCCAAGTTCACACATTGACCAAAGAACTATTGCAAATAAATTTGAAAAGAAAAAAAAAACACGTGTATATTGGCGCACGTTATGCTGTTATTTCAACATTGAAAATAAAACGTAAATGAAAAAATATTATGTAAAAAGATGACAGAAATATTAACAATAATTTAGTTAGATTAATTTTACCTTTATATTTGCATAGTATCACAATTAATTTCATTTAAATAGGCCACCTCCTTTATAAAACTGAAGGCTGCAAGAATTAATGTTTGCCAAATAACTGCAATTTTTATACTGTACATTTGACATGGAAAATGACAGTTTGAAATTGAATGCAGTAGTCACACTATTGTCAAACCGTTTAAAGAACTCCACAAATGAAAAGGAACACACCAATTAGTGTTTCAAAAACAACTGAAAACATTGTTGTAATGCAAAATCAAAATACGGTAGGCCTA
>PNEQ01026767.1:17588-89336 GCA_003012365.1 Medauroidea extradentata | reverse complement strand
ACATACTAGTATGTGCTTCAATCTATACTTACGTTTTTACTTTTCCATTCTTATTGATTCCATTTCTTTTCTGGTGACAGGTTGGAGATGGTCTCATTATATAAAACAAGATAATGGGAAATATTTTATCAGTACTATAGACATATAGCTATTGAAGTATAAGCAAAACAATTTCAAACACAACCCTAATTAAAACATTTGTACCAACAATTAAACATGGTCACAACACTCCAACATTGGGACAGACACGCAAAGTTATAGTAGCCTACTTGCTCATGTCATAAAATGTTTGTTTATTGAGCAAAATTTTCATTTGAATTAATTTGTGTTTTACGCAAGCAGATATTCTATATATAAAAAAGACAGTTGCAACAGGATCACCTTTTTTTGTTACACAGGTAACATTGTTCAACAAACCACCTTCAAATATAGAGAAAACCTGATGGTAAAATCAGTTGTATTTAATTAGAGGGTAGCCACCTCTGCTATTTTCCAAAGAGTGGAAGGTATAGGTCTTTGAAAAATATCACTAGCCGCGGTTGTGTATAATTTAATATTAACTATAGTTGTCTTACTGCTTGTATGGTTGGCAGCGAAATTACTCAATATAGTTCCATGTATTTTCCTATTTAAATACAACAATATAGAAATAAACTCAACCGAAATCGACATATTTGTATTTTATATTATTAATATTTTTTTAAAATAAACTGTATCGATTCGTACAGACTACACAATGTATTTTAAACGCGCAAACATCAAGTGAGGTGTTCAGAGAGGTTAGACCAGCCCGTTGTTAGCCGTTACGAGCGGAAATATACGAGTTGGCTGGAAATAGAACTTTAGCAGGGCTGTTTCGAGTCCTCACTTTATCCCGAACCACCTATATCAAGCACCATATGCTGTTGGTTTGAAGATCCCAATAACATTAAGCAACGATGACAATATTGTTTTTGTATGTGGCGTAGTTTCCCATATTTTGGGAAAATACGGTTTAAAACGTTCATCTTTAACTTATCATAACGCCCTTAATATTGAGTTTAGGTGGATAGTGCACAACATGTTTTCGTCTTATTTTGTTAAATACTTTAACCTGTGTAAATATCAAAAGGTATTTTCGGGACATTCTGTATTTGATACTAAATGAGCCGAGTGCTGTCACAGCACCGCAAGAACGGTACTCACGTGGCGGCCGCTGGGATAGTCCTACCGGCTAAGTTGCGCCCGCGCCACCAGCAATGGGTGAGTGTGCCTGCGACGGTAGCGTAACTTCAAGGTAGGCCTACGTTAATTAAAAGAACCAGAATATTTCTGATTCACATATGACTTACAGTGTGTCACTACAGGCAAACAATGTCTGCAGTACGTTTTTTCGTGTAAAATATTCAGTTTTCCACGTAACATTCCTACAGTCATGAATGGCGCGGCCGTAACGCAAACCGCGAACGGTTATGGTTTTCGGTACTGGTACTTAATTATATTGCGAGGCAATTGTTTATCATACTAGTACAGCATTTTGAGTAGTGTCGTATTATGTATGACTACTCACGTGTACGTTTTATGTTACTTGTTGATAATGTACCGATAAACTATGAGTAACTTGCCTTTGTGACTTAATTCATTTCTTTTCCGCTCCAATGACGTAACTGGAATTAAAATAGTCTTGTATCATATCAGAGTAAACTCGGGGCAGATTATCACTTTGTGCTTTTAAAAAAAGCCCATTTCTCCCCGCAAGTTCAACAAACAAATCGTTTATATAGCCTCTGTCTGTCATTGGCGCAGCCGGACCGTGGATGAGGATACTAAGGTGTGACGTCAGACCAGTGAGAAAGCGTTTCGCGGTCACGTGATAACGCCCGGCTAAATTACTGTTTTTAATTTCAAATAACTCAATTACTACCGATTTTCACGGGATAGAAAGTTAATAGTTACATTTATATGTGTATAAAAGAGCATCTCGAGCAGTTCTAGACATTTCTATGAAATGTGAATGTTCCCCATTGTCCTGGAGGGATGCGAACGCTGTAACCGATACGTGACAACTGTCATTCGGATTGTCAGCTGGATGGGTTCTTGACGCGTTTGTATACTTCCTTAAGTTCTGTTTGTTTTTGATGCTACGTCAAGGCAGCTTGTGAACCTCACAACTTGTGAGTCTAGTTTAACCGTAGTTCAATTAGTGTACTTGATTGTGCTAGTAAGCATGATGAGGCACTAGAGTAATGATCAAAACAGTGTTGAATTAGAAGTTTAAGTAAGATAGTTGAGGCTCTCAGAACACAATATGTGTATGTCCGTGAGCACTGCTAGCTGCTTCTTGGTATCAGTTGAGTATGTATATAACATTTTAGCATTAATTAAATTAAAACAGGGTAGGTTAATTTCCAAACAACAATTATTTGTGATTTCTGAGAAAGAGAAATAAAAGGTTTTCTTGCAAACATATTCATAACAGGAATAACAATTTTTGGACTCACAACACTTGTGTTCTTAGCGCCTCACGCCTCAGTTAAGGATATGTGTAAGTTTTGTTTATGCCGTGGGTACTTGGCTCATGGATGGTGTTGTCACGCGAATTTTTTTTACGCGAAATCGCTTAAATTATTCATATTGCGGTTATCTACAAACAGGAAACGCACTATAAAGTACACTTACTTTTTTTAAAATTCAGCACACTTACAAAATAAAAACTTAATTTTCGTGCCCTTCAAATTTTAAAAATTTTTTAAAGAATGCTGTAACTCCGAAAATTCCACCTGAATGCGTAAAGCGCAAAAAGGAGATGCATGCGATGCCCTTTACTTTATAGCATCCAGAAATAAATTGTTTGAATCACTACTTAAAATTATATAAGAAAAAAACGTTTACGAAAACTTTGCGTGCCAGTGGGACGCGCTGTGAATAGAGGCGATATACTTCTCGTCGGGCGTGATACGCTGGTTCTTATCGCTCCCACTCATTGATCCCACTCAGTTTAGTTCAAATTTAAAAAAATGTCACTATCGAGCCACTATTCGTATATTTCCTATATGTCTAAAGACTATAAAGAACTGACTATACACCGGAAGGTTGCACACGAAACAGTAAATAAGACACGTTTCGCTACTGTCATATTTCACTGAGGCATTTTTTGTGAGGACAGAAGTTGTTCATAATAAGTAGTTGTGCCGATAGTGTACAAACAGTGGAGATTTTTTCAAAACTCCGTTCGAATGTACCAATGATTAAATAAGGGCACAGACTACACCGAAGACCTGGCGAGAGCAAATGTATCTATTTACGAAAAAAATTATGTTACGTGGAACTCGGTAAACTTTTACCCTAACGCTTCCTAACAGCACACAAAGAGAAAATGTTTTCATAGAAATAAATATGTAGAAAATAAATTATGAGTAAGTTTTCTTTTCTTGGGTGTTCTGTGGGAAATATAACACTAATCTGTTTACAGTTATCAGGGTATTAAAAACCGCCTAAAAGGTTCTTTAGTTATTAAACCAAACAAAATGTTTTAGTATTGACTATCCGAGCAGCGGAATCAGCTAAACAAACGTCAGCTGATTTTAATATCAAGAAAATCAATAAACTTAAATCTTGGTACGAAATGTAAGCCAATAACTAATATGCATGTCCGAATGCAAATACGAAAATAAGTCTCATTTTTTTGACACAGTTTGAGAGCGCTGGAAATCAGCCAACTACCCAGCTAAATAAATAAACAGCAAATAAGCCTCTTTTTAGCTGTGTACGTGTGGTCTGCTAATTTGCTATATTAGTGCTATTTCTACCAGTAACTATTCGTATTGTCCTAATACCATGCGTGTTGCCGGAAGATTTTTTTAAAATGCTATTCGTTTGTTAGTAGTACTTGATTTTTTTAGTGTAAAATGCAGCAGCTATTTCAGTTCTTGCTCGTAAGTACAGCAGACGTAGCAGAACGAGCAAAACGAAAAACAACGGCTGCCATGTAAAAATTGCAAACGTCTGAATGTCGTGAATACTGAAAGTCGTTTACTTTTGAGAAGACTGTGTTTGAATACCCTAAAGAAATGCACAGGGACGCAGCGTCATAAAAATAACAAAATCTCGTAAATGTGTATTCTTGAAAGAACAAACTAATATAGAACAATGGAAATCACAATAACTACACAAGTAGACTAATGCATTAAAATTTATTTGTTACGATAACATTTTTTTATTCCAAATAATAAACTATATGTTTCGATTAATGCCAAATATTTTGTCTGGGAGACTTTAGTAATGTGGATAGCAAGTGCAGACGTTTAGGTTAGAGATATTTGACTAAGGTCAGGCAAAATCAAGAAATTTTATTTAAAAAATTACATGTGTGTTCCACTTCGTCTCACGGAAATCTTACCATCTTTTTTATCTTTAGCGGCCATCTTTTCAAACATGTTCTATTTATGCTATTGTCGTTCGTGTTGCCGCACAGATAGCAGCTGTTCTTTCTGCTACTTCACTTTTCTTAAAAAATTTTGCTTGCTCTCAGATAGCAGGAAAAGTAATAGCGTACCGCGCGATAACATCCATTACTTCACGTTTGTATCGAATACTTATCAACTTGTAGAAACTACATCCGATTTATGTGGCGTGACATAAAAAGTTGACACTTTAAATTGTTTTCTCAAAATCATTATCTTCAACAGGAATTAACCATAGTAATAACATCAATTTTCATTTTCTCATAGCAGCATGTCAAAATAAGTATTTGACTGTTCTTGGGACATATCCCGATAAAACGCACAGCAGTCTTTATACAAGGGAGTGGGAAGTTAGTTGCTTTAAGGGAGTCAGGTACGGATACAGCAACGAGTTTAAAGTAGGTAGAATTACTTTAAAAAAATTAAAATTTTTGACAAGAAGAGAGTTGCAGCGAGCCGACAGTCCTTTGGCGATTAATTGAAGCGTTTTGGTCTAGGTCTTAAGCTCTGGTTAGGGGTGACGTGAGGTGGGTATGGAACACCGCTGGAATTAAGGGCAGGGGAAACTGGAGATTCCCGAGAAAAACCCGCCGACCAGCGGCATCGTCCTGTACTATTCCCACTTGCGAAAATCCGGGGACGGACCCCGCCGGGAATCGAGCGCGGATCGCCTTGGTGGGAGGCCAGAACTATAGCCACTGCTGCAACCGCTGCCGCCACTATTTGGCGATATCGCCTGCATTTCCCCCAATAAATGAGGCAATGTCATTCCGAAATAGTCCGTCCAGAAGTTCACTTTTAAGATCATATTTACATTGTACAGTACATGTTTGCTTTTTGGGGGGGGGGAGGGGGGTTAGGGAGTGGGTGATCACCCCTACCGCACCTTCCTCCATAGATGCGTCTCTAGAGGCAGTTCACGAAAGCTGTGAAATTACTCGTGAAAACGTTGTTACGTTTAAAATAAAACTGGTGCGATATGACGAATGCGGAAGTGGCTTGCCACGAGATCATAACAGTCAGGGTCGAGTCAAGGCGTGGGTGGTTTCGCCCTCACCCCCTCCCTTCACTCTGCCTCTCTCTCTTTCTCCCTACCCCTCTATTTCCACCTCTCTCCTCCTGAAAATATTTAATTTTCCGTGTAGATCCAACTTTCCGATGGACGGTGTTTGTTTTCCAGCGCGCTCTCCTGATAATGCGTGGGAGGGGCCGCTCGCGTTCGAGGCGGTGCACCTTCCAGCACTACCTACACCCTCCTCCACCTGTTACATCTTCCCTTTACTCTTAGAAGACCTGACCATAATAGAGGAGGAATTCACCTGAAGTATTAATTGTTATAGTAAATGTTATATTTGAACGAGATATGGTTTATTTTTAAACACACATTGTGACAGTGCTTTACTGTAATACAAATTTTACTGCTTTCATAGTTGTTGTACAATGGTAAACCGAAGTCAAAATTTGCATACAACGGAATTATAACAGAAACCAAATGACTTACGAAATGTAGTTATTCACACTTAAAAACAGTGTCACGGACCACACGAAGATACGTACAAAAACCTGATAAAACGTTTTGTATTTGTTTTAAAATATACTGAAAATTAAGCAAAAAATTGCAATTTCCTGAAATGTTTTTTTATATCTAAATGCAATATATTATAAATATCTTGACGTAACCCGAGACACTTTCTTAAGAGCGAATAATATCATTTGTTTTTGTAAAGGGGCGAGCACACTGGATCCGTTAAGTTCAGTTTAGTTCAGACCTGGACTGATAGGTTGCTGTTTTATGTTAACAGACGGTACGCCACGCACCGCGTCCGTTCACCTAAGTTCCTCACGTCTACCTCACCTTCCGTTCAGTCGAGCTTGCTGCAATGAACAAAACAGACTGAAGACGGAAGGCACTCTTTCAATAGCGGGCTGGTGTTTTGAATGTGATAATGAATTCATTAAAGCAGTGAGAAGACATCCCCAGCTGTAAGATCAGTCCGACAAAACGTACTATGACCAAACAGCAAAGAGAAATGCATGGGACGCAGTTAGCGAGGTGATGAATGTCTCAGAAAAGTTACATGTACAGTTTTTAACAAAATGTAGCAAGGCAGTATGATATTTTCGTAAATTATCTTCGCATTATTATTTTACTGTAGTTAGCTGCGTAGTACTCGGTTTTCTGAAAACTCCTTTAAGGCCATGATCTCTCGTTTATTTCAAACAACTGCAAATAACTCAAATATTTTTTAATCAAATGCATTGAAAAAATTTGAGGCAGTGTACAGTCATACGATACACAATTTTGCGAGAGCGTTTTTTAAAATAATGTACCGTTTTCGAGCAGAAAATAATTTGCTTAATTTTGGCTTATTTTCACAACAAAAAGTGTACTATTTCGGGGGCAAAAATCTAAAAGTCAGTTTGGTGTATTGCAACAGAAAAATGCATGTACAACGTTGATATATAAGTGTTAAAACTGCCAAAGGAATTTTTTGTATATGTATTGATTTGCGTTACAAAAATATTTTCGAAACCACTGCTAAACTAGAGAGCAAGGCCTTAACGGTACTTGTATTCAAACTTCGGCGTACGTTAGCTCACATGCAAAAAGACAAAGTAGGCCTACTTGAAAACTATTTGCTCTCAAAGAAGCAGAAAATTGAGGGAAGAAAAACTGATCATTTAAGCAAACTGTTCGATCATTAAAACCAAGACTGCAAGTTGAAGTGAAGTCAGAAATTTCGCTGTTTGTCACCGAGTATGAAATGAGAAATTTGAAAGACGAAGCAAGAACTGTACCTGTTGCTGGTGTTCCCTCTTTTATTACCTTGAATCATATCCCGTCACAGCAGAACGATGCATCGCTGATAACGATTATTACAAATCCCATCCTGAAGTTCATCCCGAATAGTCATTGCGTATAGTGTAAAGAGAAATAAGTGGCATTGTTTATATATATATACATATATATATGTATATGTGTGTATATACAAATATATGATTGGAAAATTAAAACTAACCCTTAATTAAAATATCAAAACTGCAAAGGCAGCATCAATTCTAAAAACATTTCAGATGATATTCGAAAATATTTGAAGAACCTTTCTTCGTCTCGGAGTAGATCCGGAAAAAGGTGGTTGAATTCTCCACGTTCTTCTCTTTTCAAGTTTATTTTGTGAATTCATAAACGCCGTTCCAATTTTTCTTGTTCATGACAAGCAAACGCAATAACAACTTTTTCTTCCTCAGACGAATTGCCATTGCTTTCCTTTTTCGAGCGACAGGAATTCCCAACTCAAAGCGGACGGATGTAGTGTGCACCTGCACGACTGAAACTGACTGATGGAAACTGAACAGAAATGATCTGAACTTAACTGAACGGATCCAGTGTGCTACCTCGTTCATTTTTTCTTTCTAGCGTAAAACAGTTTCATGCAGTTTTGAAGTTTAATTTGCCGTTATGCAAATACTATGAATGCTAAAAATTCTTCATTCTTGGTAAAAAAAAAAAAAACAGTCATAGTGCATGTCTACAGAACAAGCTATTATTTCGTACATATATAAATATTATTATTAAAACAATTAATACTTTAAATATACTCCCCTCTTAGCTGAGATAAGCCTGTAGTACAAAGCATTGTAATGGTCAGATCCACAAAAGTGATCCGGGTTCGATTACCGGCGAGGTCGGGGCTGATTTATTCACGAGGGAAGCGTGCCGAGCGTCGCCGTTGGCTGGCGTGTCTCTCAGAGAACTCACCGCCGACATATGTTTGTTAGTCACGTGCGTGCGACATTCGTCGACATAGGGCGATCTTTAGTTCCCCTCTCTTTATAATCAGAGATATCTGAGCTGACACGCAATTAGTTACCTAAAGGACTTGAATTCAGGATGACGCAGGTTCGAGTTCTAGCTCGCTCAGCCTTATATTAAGACTGCCGCCTAACTGGCGCTCGAGCTACTTGCTGCGTGTTCGGAGTTAACGGTTTTTTTATAGAGACCATTAAACGTACGTCCTCAATGCTTACCTACGAAAAGAAAACACACTTCAGACTACCTGTGAATAAGTCTTTTAAGACACCACACACATTGGAAGTATTATTTTAAAGCCCTCAAACTTCGAAAAAATCGCAGACGGTTTTTCTCCAAGGTATATATGTGCAGCATTCGTTCGAAATTGAGGTCTACTTCTGACATTGAACTTTGATACAGTGGTGTGTACAATAAAACTATAGGATCACAGCTTAAAGTATCGTAGTAAAACCGTTACGGCTGAGACACTGCGCGGGCATTTAAGACTTTGGACGTAAAGGCGATGTCATAATACACGTGCCATATGGCGCCGCTCGTAGCACCTCGTCGGGTTTCACCGCACACACACAAACAAGACATTCACCAGGTGGCCGCGTTGAGTGTAATTTTTGCCGAGGTTATGAAATCCTTCTAAATAAATGTTGGAAATTTTCCTCAATACAGGCTATGGTCAATTTCCTTTTCCGTTTGATGTACAACCTATCCCGCCTATATCTACTTTACTGCTTACATCACCTGTCTACATTCATCATTCAACGTGACGGAACTTCATAGAATATTTCAAAATATAAATCGTTCAAATGACTTAAGACGATGCAATTCAATGCCCTCTGGCAGGCGATTACAAACTGCTAAAACAAAGAAATGAATAAATTTACCAAAGAATGCCACTAGTTTGCTGGATTACTGAATGAAGACCGATTATACTAAATATTAACACTTTGAAGTTTTAATGTTGGACCATGATATAGGATTCTTCCTGTGAATAGTTCTATTACTTTTTACGTTTGTGTTGATAATGTCAGAACGCCTAACACCTGAACAAACACTTCATTTGCTGGACAAAGTTTCCTCATATTTTTTGCGACTAAATAGCAATGGTTTTGTCTCCCATCCATGCCGATACCAGTGTAAGTAAGTCACTGCATTGAAACTCGTCAATAGTGTCTACAATGTCGTAGTATGATGTTCCACTTGCAATGTTAAAAGAGTTACTGAACTTCAAAGCAGTTAAGGTGGCCGTCTGGGAGAACATATTTTGCGCATTCGAGGCCTATGTATAGGGTCTAGTGCGGAAGCGGTAAGGTCGAGACAGCACGGATATCACACCTCTCCCTAACCTATAGGCGCGCGGTCTTCTCGCCGACAACCTTCCTATCGTTCCATGACGCAATAGTAAAGATAAATGTGTATTGTTAGGGACCACTGGAAAAAGAGTATAATTGCAGGTACCACACTTCTGTTAAAATATGGACAGCAAAACAGATTGGTTGTCGGTACTACTCTGGAGAGTTCCTTCAACAATATGTTCTGTAGAAGTTGCCATCTGGTTTGTAAAAGTAACAAGGTTCTTTGTTTCTACTACAAAACAGATTGTTGAAGGAACTGTTCAGAGTAGTACCGACAACCAAACTGTTTTGTTGTCCCTATTCAGACCTGAATTATTTTTTGCTTTCCGGACATAAAAGCTGGAAAAAAAATATTTTTAGTTTGTACGGAACCCAACAGATGGCACCACGTGCAAAACCACAAAATAGGCGTACACAACTGTACCCAAAATCTTTTTATTGCAGTTATTACAATTTTTATAACTAAATGACCTTGAAATTTTCTGAAATTTTAATGGTCACAATTGTGTCCGCCAGGCCTGAAAGTACGGAAGCTGCAGCTATACTCTTTTTTTCAGTGTATTTTTGGTGAAGAGATTTCTGCAACAGTTTGTTTCAGTGCCTCATGCGCACACCTGCAGTTCTGCTTCATGGTCAGTGACTGGCTGTTTGTTACTGTTACGTTTTACTGCAAATAACAGACGTGTAGTATCGCTGTTGTCCTATTCTGACTTGTTGCTACAATCAAATTAGAAACGTTTTCCCGCAAGGACACTCTGCCAATAACAAAGAAGCAGAACTGCAGATGTGGAACTAAGATGTTGAAACAAGCTGGAGCAGAAATTTTTTCGCGGAAATCTGTGGTCTTCGTATTCTGTGGCAAAATTTACATACCTAGAAAGGACAACAAAAACATCTTTTGTCGTCATTTTCGGCAGCTAAAAAATATGCTTTAATGACTAGTCGTGAATTTTAAATGGGTATGTATGGAGAAGTAAATTTAAATAGTTCAAGTTTTTTGTATATCGTAAGTCCTATTGCTGTAGCTGCATTAACAAAGTAAAAATTATCTCGTGTGTCAATTTCATCTTAAGCTATGTTTACTTTAACTGAAGATTCATTTGTTATTTTTGAGATAAATTCTAGTATATCAAACTGACTCCGAAATTGCGAAAGTCACCTATACTCCTAGTAAAGAAAATTGTAAATTTGTTTCTATGATCTACAATATAACAAGAAATAAATTTATTTTAATTAGTATAGCATTATTAATGTACCCATTCTATTCACTAAAAGGTGTTATAGATAAACAGACTATGCAACGAATTTTAATTGTTCGTAAAACATGTGACAAAACAGTCTTGAATAAAAGTCTCGGTTCATAGTTTTCCATTACTTCATTTACTCCATAGCATTGAAAAGGGAGTTTAATATAGAAGCGCGACTCTTGCGGCGGTAACTGTAACCCTATTTCGGGCGTGGCGCGTGGCGCCATCTCTTCGGTGGGCAAAGAACTACTAAGGTAAAAAAATAAGGTGGGACTTTTAAATGCCTGGCGTTTATTGATTTCAAGATGCCTTAGAGATAACATAGTAATTAACGAAAGGATTATCCACCTGTTGCAATTACTAAAAGTAAATTTAATAATTGAACTGAACTCAAGTTTAGTCAACAAAATTCACAAAAATTTACACTTTGAACCAAATGGAGAGTGTTACTTGTAATACTATAACATTAAATTCTGTAAAAAGAATACTTAGTTTATAGATATCAGGTCGCATGCATTGCCCATTAACTTTTTAGTGTACCCCACGACGCGCGACGCCCGCGTTCCTCTTCCAATAGCCCGTCGTACGCACCACGCCCATGGCACAGACTAAATAGTAACACAGACGTGAAATAACGTGGCGGCTCCTTTGATACGGGCGAACTTCGCCGCTTATTGGCTGCCCGAGTTTGTTAACACAAGCCCCGTGTCTGCTTGGTTCTTGCACGTCACGGCAGGTTTCCAATTGGCCTGGCTGCCGGCTATCAGGGTAACTACCTTCGCTGATTGGCTGTAGGCGTATCCGCCATGTTGCTGGCCAGGGAAGCCATTTTGCTGGCGTGTGTGACTGAGTTCGCTGTCCTACCGGCTATTTCACTTCTGTATTCCTACATATTCTGTGCCCATGGTTACGGAACGGCAGAGGTGGCAGTACCGCCTGCACATATGGAAACGCACCCGACCACGGCGCGTAAGAGGCAGCGGCGCCTAGACGCCGCCCCCGCGACGTCGAGTGTGTGCAATGTGTGTGCCAGCCTATGAGAACTACCGTTTATTGGTAGGGAAGTGGCCCGCTGACGGAAACTCAAGTAAATTAGCTTTGTATAGACACACGTCATTTTGGCACTCTTGTGCTAACTCCGTCAACGCGGGTTATGCCACCAACAGGTAGCAGTGTTTAGAGGCCAGGGGTAACTTTGTAGGGCAATTAAAATGCATAATTAGTGTTTTTTCGTATTTAACCTCTAAAACGGCGGAAACGCCCCTGCGCCTCGTGGGCAAGTTGGACTTGCCCACGCAGCCAACTTTGCCGGCCAATTCTTTTGTGTTTATTTTTGCAAGTGCTTTTCTTTAATTCTATTTCAATTTAAAATCAGTTGTGTTCATATGTCTAATTAATTATTTAAATCATTTCAGTGTTGTCAGTTTTCTTTTGTGGCACGTAACTTAAAAACATGCTAAATTTTTGAATTCATGAAAATCATAAAAACTTTCCCACAAATTAAATTTGGGACACTAATCAGCAAGCTATAATTTTTAAAGTGTTTTGGGCCTTCGCCCCATTGTCATTTAAGTGTATTTTGTGTTTCGGCGGTTGCTTCCCGCGCTCGGCTGGACGAGGTCACCGGCGCGGGAAAGAATCGCCAGTTGGCGCTAAGCGGCGTAACGAGGCGGTCGAACGCGAGTCACTCCGGGCCCTTCAAGACTTTGTACAATCACTAGAGACACTGGAAAATCGCGGGAATAGTTGACTAATTGCTAGGCTCCAACATGCTATGTATAACACTGAATGTTTTGTATCTATATTGGCTATCGTTAGGGCCCGGTAGTTTTCGCGAAAAGAATTTTGCCCCGCTTGTTTCAGTGTCTTACGTGCACACCTGCAGTTCAACTTCATAATTATTTGGCAGTGTTTGTGTGCAGAGTTATTATTCATTTGACTGTGCCAATCAGTACACGGATAACTGTCACACAACCCGTCTGTGATTTGCGGGTTTAACCTCCAGACTTTGTATGTTACTGCATCCAATCACTGACCACAAATCAGAGATGCAGGTGCGCACGTAAGGCACTGAAACAAAGTGGGGCAAAAATCTTTTCGCGAAAACTACTGGGCCATAGCTATCTTTTATATGAAGCATTGTCTCTCTTTTCAACAGGCCCAGTTAAAACTGTATGGCTTGAACACACCGTGTGTGTGATTCGCCACAAAACTTCACGCGTGTCACGGTTAATGTACTATAGTTTATTGGAGACTATGCTAAACATTTGCGCGATTTTCCAGTGTCTCTAACAATCACTAGTGTATCAATAGCTTTAGTTTTAAACCTCGGAACCTTTAATTTAGTTTTCATTGGCCCGGAGGTGCCCCTCGACCCCTG
Organism: Medauroidea extradentata; assembly: GCA_003012365.1. Taxonomy (NCBI): domain Eukaryota; kingdom Metazoa; phylum Arthropoda; class Insecta; order Phasmatodea; family Phasmatidae; genus Medauroidea; species Medauroidea extradentata. Next base: position 76,104 of record PNEQ01026767.1, on the reverse strand, counting down.
CGACTCAACCGCCCAGGGGCTTAACGTAGTTTGTCATTCACCCACGTGGTGTTTTTCAATACAGCGTAGACCACCGGTCGGGCTTAGGACCGGGTCCGCTTAGCGCACCACCGTGATTGGATAGTGTACGGAGTATGAAGTTATGCATTAAATGCGTCTTACATTGAGGTAGGCCTACGTATTTTATTGGCTTGCCGCTTCACGGCCTTCAGCGCGCGAGACCCTTCAACCTGCACTTACCCAGAGTGTTGCGTAGGGAGTTTTATATTGGTGCTTTGTCTGTACTACGGGAGTGGGGAACGCCAAAAGATTCCCCTGCGTAAGTATTTACGACGACGAGCTGGGAGTGTTATTTCCACGCCACGGCCGTCGGCCGCGTGGCCCTGTAAAATAGTCTCTGTCTCTCATTCCGAGAGTCCGTTCTCTAATAACGGGCTGGCGCTACCGGGCTTTACTTTGCCGGTGCTATTCGGTGGAATTTAATACCTAACCACCACCCCCGCCCGTGTCACTCGTTCTGCAGGAACATTCACAAATGCGTGCACAACTCCTCACAAAAACTTTTTTTCACTAAATTTTTTGAATACACTATAGTAGTGAATAACAGTCACTTTAGTCACTTTCTATCCATTTTGAACACACTTTGAGTTAATATATAGTTTTTAAAAAAAAATTTACCTCTTGTGTTACTCCACACAACACAAAAAGTTTCAGTCATATTTCAGAAATGTTTCTACTGAAACATTGAAATGTATAAGATACATTTCAAAATGTTTCTGCAATGTTTTTGAAATGTTTCAGACATGTAAATATGTCCCCTCGCAGATATAATCGAAACCCGACATAAACCATTGTTGTGTAACTGTAATGTTTCAAAAATACATATTGTTACTACCATACATTGAAATGTATATGTATTGCTTTTGCAGTGTTTCAGATATGTATCTGTGTCTCCTCTCAGACAAGTATCATTGCAGCATACACAGAACATCCCAGTATACTGTAGGGGCCGCGGTGGCCGAGGAGTCAGGCCTCTCGCCTTCCACCAAGGCGATTCGGGGTCGATTCCCGACGGGGTCAGGCCCCGGATTTTCGCGTGTGGGAATCGTGCCGGACGACGCCGTTGGTCGGCGGGTTTTCTCGGGGATCTCCCGTTTCCCCTTCCCGTTCATTCCGGCGCTGCTCCATACTCACATTATGTCACCCCTCACCAGCGCTGAAGACCTCGATGTTAAGCGCTGACCAAAATCTCTTCACTCACCCCAGCATATTGTTTCTGAAATGCCATATTTTGAAACATACTTGACATTTTTCAGACACATAGGCCCTATTAGAATGTAATGTTTTAAAGAAATAAAAATGTATTCCAACTCACAGTTTTTTTGTTCATAACATAAATATTCCAGAGCTTTGTCTTTGATATATTTCACTTTCATGACATTGAAATGTGTGTGTTGATGTGAAACACAGAGAAAGTGATGATAATGGGAATATGTCATGCAGGTAGAGGATATTGATGGGCAAATGTGAGGTAAATGATAATGTATGGAGCACCAGCTAGCAGCACTGAACTAGTTACAGTCTACAGAATTCTGAGGAGCTTTATACTACAGCGAGCTAGTGGCAAAGCTCCGCTGGTCAGCAGCCAAATGTTGAAGTTCAGCAGGTCAGTGGCCAGGTGTTGAAGTCCAGTAGGCCAGTGGATATGTGGTGAAGTTTAGCAGGTCGTAACAAAGTGGAAAAGCCCAACAATTGAGCCGCTATGTATTAAGCTACACTCCTTGGAGGTTTCTGATTGAGAAAAATTCCTTGATGTCTTATGAGATATTCCAACAATTCCTTCAAATTACGTTTTGCCACAGGTTTTAATTTTTTGCATTTGCGTACAATTTTATGTGGACACTAAGCAACAGTTGACATTTCTGACATGTGCTTCTATGTTGGTTCTTAAAAAAATTTGAAACATTCACAGGTGGAGCAGTCCTCTTGATACCTAAAACAAATAAACAGTTCTAGTTGGTATAAAATGTAAACCATCAAAAATTAAATGAGCCATTTACCTGCGCATAAGAGACTCAGAACTGTCAGAGTTATGTGTATTAATGAACACCAACGATAGTTTATGCGGCAGCCGACGCAAAGACGGGCAGCAATACGGGTGAAGGATGAACGGAGAAGGCAAGGGTATGTAAGTGAGGATAAAGGGAACTCACGGCCATCGGTGATGTTGAAGGAACTGGAATAGAACCTGTTGAATAAAAGGCTGGTCAGTATGTACAATGTGGTTAATGGATACGAAAGTTGGGATAAGTTAGGTTGCCTGTTAACTAAGGAAGAGTAGTAGAAGAGGGTCAACAGCAACAAAATTCAGAAAAGGAGCAGAAAGGAGAGGGGAAGGCATTCTATGCTTAGGAAGTTGGTGAGGGAGTGAAAGTTACTTTCGGAAGATCTGGAAATAGTGTAAGGGTTTGGAGAGTTTAAGAGGGGATTGAGGAGGAGGTTACAGCTTGCCCGACTGCTAGTTTATTATTATTATTATTGTTATTATTATTTGATGTCCGTGTTAGGCAGCATCCTTACGTGGCTTAAGTGTATCACAGTACATTAGACAAATTGTTCGAACAATTAATGCAATGAGAGTACATAATTATGGAGTAGTGCTACCTACGGTAAATATTAAGAATAACTACTAATTGTATACTGCCCAAACCAATGACTTTAATAAAGGCATATATTATTAATGAAAAATGTTTCTATAGACGTTAGATGTAGTCGTACGTAAAGACTATTGTAGCTTACTAACTTCGAAATTTCCTGAATATTTTTATTATAAGTTAGGTTAGTTTAAATTAGTTTGAGTAAGTTTTGGTTATAAGTTATTTTACTGGTATGTTTTTCATTTTTCGTTATGTTCGGTAATGTTAGGTTCGGTTACCTTAAGTAAGGTTAGGTAACTTAACCTCAGCTAATCTAACGATAAATGAAAACCTTAATGGTAAAATAGACAAACCTAGTAACAACTAACTAAACCAACGTAACCTAATCTAACCTAACGAAAAACAAAAAAATTTTGAAGTTAGAAAACTACAATTTTCTAAACGTACTACACTTCTAACATCCATATAAACATTTTTCATTTATAAATTGTACTTCAAGAAGCATTATTTTTGGCGGTACACGATGAGTAGTGATCCCTGATATTTAACCTCTCTACCATCTTCGATATTACCATTTTTCTATTCTGAATGGTAGAACACTGCTTGAAATATTTTCACTGCTTAATATTGTGTACAGTTTAATACATGTATGAATTGTTTGTTTGATGTCGATATTATTATCTACAGAATCGCTTACATACCTGTATTAAATACATTTTAATATTTTTCTGGTTACCCCTAAAAATACCGAAAGCAAGCTGAGCTGTAGCAATGCATGGAGATGTAGGGATGTCCCATTCCTCAGAGTACTAGTGGGAGCAAGGTTAGGGTGTTTAAATGTTTTGTTACCTATATTCTGTAAGGAACAGTCACCATATGTTATTCCATGTTTAGATACAAACCATTTTCTGCATTGAGGAATACTTTGCTAAGTTAACAAAAGGTACTTAAAAATGTATGGGTATGTGTTGTTGAAAATACAATAAAAGATGAAACTTGAAAGGCCACTGAACAAAGTGTATAAAAGACCACTCACCACTCAGTATAACAATGTGGACCACACTAAGAAAAACAACATATGAGTAGAGATGGTGAAATTTCGCGAATTCAATACCTGCATGTTAGAATCAAATATCCTATGCATACTCAAGTCCCGACCATTTGTCCACTAGCTGCTACTCAGTGGAACAGCATACAATGAACAATAGACAGGTCTTGAGTATGCATAGGATATTTGATTCTAACATGCTGGTCATTGAATTCGCGAAATTTCACCATCTCCACATATGAGTGTTGTCAAACATATTTGCCAGTGACTGAGCCCCACAGAAATAACACAAAAAATAATGAATCTATAGTTATTTGCATGTTCCTAAAATTGTTTGAAGAACTTACAAAACAGAGTTTATTATTCCAGCATTAATGTTTTTTAAATTAAGTAAGTACTATGTTTGCAGATTTACAAAACCTAAATAAGAAGAAATTTTTTTTAAACTTGCGTCAACGATACATATTTTTACAATAAAACATTTATTATTCCATTGATGGATATTAGACATGACCTACTATAGTGAACATATTTATATGATTATATTCATACTTTCTGTTTTATATTATTGTAAGATTGATTTACAGTAGTGTCTACAAATTATGATAAGGTGAATTTGAGAATTATAAATTTTAACATACCTACTTCAATATCCCTGGATATATTAACTGGTAATGGGATCAAAAAAGGCAAGGAAAATCGTACATCCTTTACATGCTCCTGCGTAGGCTCTGTGGTAGGCAGCAATGTCAAGTGTGTACCCTTAAAAAGAAATAATTTGAAAGCCTATACACTCGTGCTATGTTAAGTCATTGAACTACATCCTGTCTTAGGATAGGTTATAGTTGTAAGATCTCAAAAATGTCATATCAAGCTCATATTACGTAAATTAACTTACTGTGTTATGACTGTGACTGACAATCCTTAGTGATGTACCATGAGCATTTTGACAGTCTACTTTTTTTGGTTGTCCTTGATTTTCGCAGTTTGTTATATGTAATGTTATTTTTTTATTATTTTATCCTAAAATTATGTTTTATATGTGTTCATAGCCCATTACGTTTCTTTTAAAATTTTTTATACACATATTAGGCCTACTAGTTTATTGACCAATACAAATTTTTTTCTTATTGTGTGCTGCCCATGATTTTGATATTTATTTTTATTTAAATCCGCAACCCCTTGAAAAAAAAAACCTCAAATACACAAACCCTACTTCTATCCAAGGTTATTTATCGCAGCAATGTAAAAGCGCATACTATGTGTAACTTACACCCAACTGTGAGTGTTAGATGGATTATTATATTCAATTCCTTTTTTAAGAGTAACCAAAACACTTTTACCGACACTAAATACTATCTGCTGGTCTGTTCCAGCAGGAGAGGTGAATGGCAATGGGAGGTTTCGCCCCCTTAGTAATTAGTGGACGGTATCTTTCTGTTCACGTATGAGGCACGGAAACGGGGAAGATGATAACTCGAACATCGCAATATCCATCAAACACCTCATCGCCTCTAGGCACGAAGAACTAAACTAGCGTGCAGTGTTCTCGTATAAACAGTTTTTTCAATGGGACTTCAAGCGATAACCCTTTTATTTTACTTGTTGAAAGTTGGTGGTAATGTCCACTGTAAGTGTCTATTGCTTAGTTTTACGATTACGATCAATATTTTTTCAGTTACAGCAACGTGAAAAAGCATTTTTAGCACTTTTGAAAAGCTTGAGAATAGTGTTTTTAAGAAGCTCATGGAATATTTTTAATCATAGGGACACCGTTTGAAAAGGGTGTCCTATTTTCGTATACAAACGGATTGGAAACATTTGTAATAGTTCTACAAGAAAAAATACTTTCCGTACTATGCTACTACACGGCTCACGAGTCCGGTCCACTAACCTGACTGAGGAGCAAATTATGCATTATGTCTTGCGCCCCTTCCCCGCCCAGTCTTTTAGTTACATTTACATTCTAGCAAGACGTAAGTATTTATTTATACGTAAAACTGTAGACCATCACACCCACAATGTCAATCTAAACACCAGAAAGAGTAAAAGTGTTAGTCATTTGTAATACACCCCTCTCACTTACAGAATAATTGGCTCGCCTCTACACAGGCAACATAGGTTGTCACTAAATACACTAACACGCAAATACAAATATACTTTACAACGTACCTGGCAAAGCCAAACCGGAACAGAATTCTGGTTTAGCGTCTTCATACCAGGGATGCATAAATCTTCACTGAAATGTAATGGTAAATTCTCAATGTTTTATAATGTCTTGGTTTATACGTTGCTGAAATGTACGTGAATATAATGCGTCTTTTCCACTCCTCGAATCGGCACATGTCCTTAACAACACGGAACCTGTGTTCACAATTTGGTACACAAAAATTTCTCGGCATTCTGCCGAAACGAAACCAAACATACGTGAAAGTTTGGTTAACTATGACGCCATTTAATAGCAATAAACGACAAAAAAAGTATAACTAGCGCCAAATTTACGACTGGCGGCTGGCCCCGAAGTTAACTGGACTGTCAACGTTTGGTTAATAGAGATGCCGCCACGCAAAACAGTCTTGAATAAATGCCTTGATTCATAGTTTTCCATTACTTTATTTACTCCATAGATAAAAATTGTATGACAAACTTAGAGCATAGATAACAACTAGAGAGCTGATTGCCTATCCCTTTCCATGCTGTGAAGTGATTCCTAGATCTAATCAGCTGTTGATGGGCACCGAGCGAAACCAGTTTCATAATTATTACTACATAGCGGTGAGCGTATTGTATTCAAATGTCACTCCCATTTAAAGAAGCATATGCAGAATGATTCGCTGTCACATATTACCAGCATCCATCTATTCTTGTACATTTTTGTGTAAAATAAGAGTATGTTTACATGTTCTGTTTACATTGTCTTGGCATTTTCGTTTTGCAGTAATTTAAAGAATGAATAAAACTAAATATGTTGTGTATTGATTGTAAAAATTCAACAGTCAATAAATCTCATTTCTCAAGGTCTTTACAAAGGGATATCGCAGAATTAATTATTTTGTAGCGGTTTTCGTATATTTTGCCTATCGCTAGATGTAAGTTTCACAACAAAGGCACTAAGCTATCTCTAGTTATCCATGCTCTCTAAGATGACAAATATAAACCCTTTCTCGTAGAGATTAATTCTTTACAAAAGTTGCTATAAGTTTTTCAGATTTGAAACACTGCTACAATAGTATTTTAGTCATATACGAGCACAGGACATTTGATTAAAATCCTTTTTTATTGTAAGACTGCTTCAAAGCAGATACATATTTTACACATAATCTATTGACCGATTACTGGGTTGCCTACATTAAACAAACGCATAATATAAAATTATGTACGAAACCGAGTGCACGCTCTTCTCATAAGAATTACATATTTGCTGGCCATGTGGCAGAGATAGTAGTAGTAACACATAAGTACGCTATGGAGAGTTGGATGAAATCATTAACGACAACTAACGGGAAAACTGTTCCAGGCAAAGGAATATTTTTTTTCTTCGCAGCGGGCTAAAGGATAAGCAGGGAATGTCTAACCAAATACAACACAGAGCAGGTCCTGATATGACTAGCGCTGTGCCAGCCCCGGGGAAGGGAAGGCAGCTAAGCGAAGACGATGCCACAGGTCGATTGGAGCTGTAATTGGCCATTAGGTCCCATTGGGATGAAGAGGAGAAAGTGGTTTTAAACGTCCGCCCAGTCAGCTCGAGCAGAAATACAGGTGACGCACTGGACTGTGGCACGGAGAATCTCTCAGTCCTGAGGTTCCACATTGCCTTGCTATCACTGTGTACAATCGATGTGCGGACATAACCTGTGGCAGTCTTAAATTGACTGAGAGATTTCAGCCACTCATACTTATGACACTGAAACCACTGAGACCTTCCTGTGACCAAACCAAGATCACAGAAAAGCAACAGCACAAACACTGGACTTAACCCCTTCCCCTGGTTCTTTCTTTAGTATTCCATAAGTTAACCTGGGGAGTGTCAAACATATAAACAAGCAAATTTTATCATATATTTACTGTTTGAAACCTTCTAGTACGTGTATGAAACGAAATGTAAAAAATAATCATAGAAATATAGAAATATTTATATACATAATTGTTATTTATCTTTCTGTTATTTCTGAATAACATACTGCTACAGGTTTAAGCAAAAACCTTATATGTGGGCAATTTAATGAGTTCTTTTGGAATAGACGTCTTATAATTTGAAATAAAAGAGTTGAATTAAGTTATTGATTTACTAGCTCACAAAGCTTACAAAAAAACAAAACAGCAATCAACTATAACTTTCACAACACAGTTATGCACACAATTACTCCTTTGTCACAGACACGTTAATTAACTTTGACAATAATTAAAGCACAAAAAATGTCTACCATCAATTAATTAAACATTACAAATCACAATAAAATTCAGTCATATACACAATCAACAGGCTCTCAAATAGTGGCAGTGTACAACCTTAATAGTCCGCAGTGGTAATTAATCGTCATGTGCTGCGCAGCACCCCGAGTGCACCGCTGTCTTCACTCTTGAGGTCTTCGGTTCGACTCCCGTCGCGCACCTCCTCTTCGCTTGTCAGCCCGCCGCTGCAGTCCTCTTGGTTCGCCCAATACTGCTCCGAAGGTAGCCGCCTGCTGCCTCACAGTAGACTCTGACGTCACCAAGATGTCTTCAACAGTCTCTCTCCACAAGCATAACACCTTCCTCTTGCACGACCAATAGCGAACTCTGCCCAAATGTGCCGATTCTGCGCTTTTATACTCCTCGAAACAGTCGGAGAATAACCGCATTACAGGGGTCTAAAAATAGACATTTCATCATGTTTCGGGTGTGATTTGAGTCTCGTAGGCCGCTTCGCAGGGTAAAAGCGCAGTTGGGACAGGTATCTATGACGTAGCTTTGGCGTGACTTCCATCACGTAGCCACCCGGCTCGTGAATCATGGGTCAGTCCACAAAGTGTTACGAAATAGCCGCCGACCACCGGCCTCCAGGTACATGGCATGCAACAATACAAATACTATACCAACAACAACATTTAAAAAAATTTACTCAGATACAAAGGCCGGCCGAAGCATGGCTTGATATGCAATAAATATTAAATAGAGCTGAGAATTATAGCGACTGCATAAGCATGACTAGATATACTATAAGTATTCAATACAGCTGGTAATAACAGTAGCTATAAAGCGCGATAAATATCTCAAGTACACTATTATTTTCATAAATAATCATAACAAAATAATTTGCAATCTGTGTCAATTTTAGGAGCTCTCAAACATTGTCCTGCCTACAATTTACGAACTTTGGGATCAATTAAATTCTTTTTATTTAATTTCCTTTTACATATAATAAAAATTGGATACAGGCGCAGCAAACCCTGCAATAAGCAACTTAGACTTCGTACCGCCCATCAAAAGGCATAAGTAGGGAGCTTCAAGAGCAACTATAGTTAAATAACTCTTAATTTCAAATTAATAATACCATTACGCAACCTACAACGCCTGACACCCTAGCCATTATGACCTATCATTGCCTGTCTACCGAACCCAGCAGAAATCCCGTCATATATAGTCATGCCCTCACTCCTCTTCTTTATCAAGAACGTGGTGGGTCGAGATTTAAAGGACAGTCTATTGAAAGACCATGTTTCGCATCAGTGATTGGAGCTTAAACGACTAGAAGCTTCTCTAACATTATCCAGCAACATGCTAAGTTCCATTCCTCTGCTGCATCGCCATTTCCCCTCTTTGCCGATGTCACAGTGCAAATCAAACAACACACTGTCTATATGCCTTGAGCTGGGAACACTGAAGCACGTCTGATGGTAAAGGTACGTTGTTATTAAAATTCACGTAATTTTTCAACGTCTGTTCACAACTTACATCATCGGAATCCATGCCACCGCACACAAATACTAGGTAAACATACAATAAATTATAAGTATGCGCTAGGCGAATGTATGTCCATTAGTTTCTTCTACTCGGGAAAATAATGCATCGTAAACAGAAACGTTAACTGCAACCCTATGTCAAGTAGACACAGTCACAACATATGTTTAAAACGTGTTCCACTTGCGACGTTAGTGGTGTACAGAAGAGTGAGGTAGGAGTAGGGAGGTAGTTGTTTATGGTTACTGCAATGCGAAGTTTTTCGCAGAGAAACAAGTGAAGTTTCATAATCCATGTCACGTTTGCCATACTGTCAGATTTTTTAAAAATGATACGGAGCGAGGTAATAGCGGTGGTAAGATCACCCGCCTTGCACCACATCTTTGGGGCGTGTTCAAAGTATTGCCCTGATTAATTTCCACGAGGGTGATTATCTGATAGCATGGGTATCCGGGTTCGATTCCTGGTGGGGTCGTTCCCCGGATTTTCGCATGTGAGAATCGTGCAGGACAATGCCAATGGGTTTTCCAGTGAGTTTCCACTTTCCAACCCCCCCCCTTTTTTTTCTTTCCGGTAACCTTCCACTGTAGGGCTTCATTCCATGTCGTCCTTCAGGGATAGTATACGCCTGCGGTCTCCCAGTTATATGCATCCAGGGTATCATATCCTGGTCTCCAGGTATCCTCCTCATACGGTATATTATTATTTTGGTACTATACCGAGTGTGGTGGAGCCGTTGTGAAGCACTCACCTCGCATTCGGTAGGACACAGGTTCGATCTCCGGCCTCGGACACATCCTGATTCCATTTTTCAGGTTGTTCTGATATCACACCAAACAAATGCTGGGATGGTTCCTTAGAAAGGGTTTCGGCAGACACTTACCCCCCCCCCCCCCCCCCGTGTTCGTCTGACAAAGCCTTGTGTTGTACGTCTTAGTACGTCCTAGTAAAATAATGAAAATAATTGAAATAAATAAAATTTTTTGGAAACATTATTATAAAAAACTTTAACAAATAAAGAAATTTGTTACACCATCCCGTCCCGCCCTCTAGTTCAAATAGCAATTAAAATAATCAATTTAAGTTTTTCACCACCTTAGAATATAGGCATTCCCGGCGAGGTCGGTCTCCGAATTTTCTCCTGTGGGAATCGTGCCGGACGATGCCGTTGGTCGACGAGTTTTCTCGGTAATCTCCTTTTTCCCCCGCCCTTTCATTCCGGTGCTGCACCATACTCACCTCATGTCACTCCACACCAGCGCTTAATACCTCGATGTTAAGCGCTGACCAAAATCTCTCCACTCACTCGAATATAGACATTGCAGTTTGAGCACATTTCTAAGAAGCAGTAAGCACTAAGACATGCGAAATTGCGTCATTGTTTGGTAACAGACAAGACTTATTGGCATATACTACCTTGAACACAATCTGCGATGTCATTAGCCACTGTGCCTGATGTGATATATGTTATGAATTTGAACTTCTTTACGTACGATTGGCCACTCTACAGTGGAAATTTAAATAGTTCGCCACAAGTGTTCTCTGGACGTCGAGGGTGAAAAAACAGCTTGCAGTCTAGTCTATAATGAGAATATAATAAGAAAATTTCAATCGATTAGGTATGTTTGGAAGGCTTAAATATGTAATCACGTCACTGTGAATCGCCTATAAGACACGTCGTATGTGGCGCTTAGTTCGATTTAGTTTTAACTAATCAGTTAAATTTAGTTATTTAGTTTTATACACACCTAATTTTTTTTAATTATACTTTTTCTTAGTTCTAGCTATGCACTACGACATATTTAAGAATTCAAATTTGGCAGCGTAGGCTGTGAGATGACGTAATATTTCCAGCGCCATTTATAACTACAACGCATGCCTTCGGATTCGCAAAAGTTTTTCATTGCCAAAATTTGTCAAACGAACGCTCAAATAAAATGTGTGAATTTCACCGATAGAAAAAATTCACAAAAAATCCTACTTTGAAATGGGTGGAACTGTTATTATTTCAAAACAAAGGAACTTTTTTTTAACAACAGCAAATCTTATTATTATAATAATTAATATTGTTTGCATTTTCCATTCAAAGTATCTAAATATAAAGTTGGTTTAAAATTACTATATTAATAATAATAATAATTACTGTACTGAAAATTTTTTAGTAAATATTTCTTTTGCGGAAATATTACGAATTAGGATAATTTTTAGTTTGTAAGGGAGAGTTGGTTATTTTTTACGGAATGTTAAATCTTGTAAATTTTAGTATTTTTTTTTGTTAGAAGAAATAATAAAGTTCGTTTTTGATGCTGTGGTACTGCATTTTAGTTTACTTAAGTAATTAGCGTGGACATTTTGCAGTAATATATTTTTCCGTGGCTGGTGCCGACAGTATTTAAGTAAATTATTAAATTCATAAATATTGAAAAAAATAATAAATTCATTTTATTTTATAGCGAAATTTAGATCTTGTGTCTCCTGAGGCACAGTTTCATCTAAATGGTCGGCTGACGGAGGCTTTAAAAGGTGCCCGATGATATAACACTCAATATAATCACATGTTGCATTTCCGACATCTGTATGAGTTACATTTTGAAACATTTTCCCCATAAAAACATTATGTTCAACAAAAGTATTCTCATCTTCAGGTTGCACGGTATTATTTTCGAGATGAAAATTCTCTACAGCATAACTAGGCTATTTTAAAACATTACGCTTCGAAAACATTGCGTTTACTACTATAGCTGTTATGTTGTAGCAAAAAAAAAAAAAAACTTTTGTTCGAATAAAAACAACTGAAATTAAGTTTTACCCCAAAACATTCGTCTGGTAAGAAGAGTGTGGATGGTCTTACCGTTAAACTAGCTCATTTTTGTGCTAAGGTCACTTGTATTTTATTTAACAAAATCTAAAAAAAAAAAAAAAAAAAAAAAAAAATCATTTGCTACAAAGATAATTAAACTGTCGTCAAAAAAAACCTTTGTGAATAAAATTTCACTAACGCAGAAGTTTTTTTATTTTAATTTTATTTTCTGCAATCTAATATATCTTAAATGACGTGTTCCTCTATTTTCGTTAAGGTGACGGGTTCCCATTTATGATGCTTTTTGCTGGTTTTATTTTTAAATCCAGAAAGGAAGCAGATATCGCTAAACTGTTACATAGAAATGTTGGAAATTGTTTGTACTATGTAGCCTGTTTTTTTAAGCATAAGTTTATAAAATGTTTCCTAATTATCGACTTAATTAACTTTTCTTAAAGTCAATAACTAACCAAAATTATAATCAGTTATATTTTGAAAAAAGTACGCAACATAGTACAAATAATTTCCAACGTTTACACGTAACGGTTTTTTATATCTGCTCCCTTTCCGGATTTAAAAAGTAAAACTTACTAAAATAGCATAAATAGAGACCCGTGGCTTATACTAATCCGATAGTGTGGGACTCTTCTGTATTTAGTGTACTGTGTTTGCCTTAAATTTTTTTTGCCTTCATTTTCTTGACTTGCCATCTTGCCTAAAAAATATTTGTCCTAGTACACTGCATTAGTTGCAACAAAAATTACCTGTGTTTCACATAACAAGTTTTTTCTTTCTGCGACTAATTTATATTGCCTGGTAAATGTTAAGTATAGTTACTCAACGTGTACCGGCCAAATTATTGATTTTTGAGTATTGTTTATCGATGAAAATTGTTTCTTTAATAGTTAGAAGTAGTCCATAATTTTTTTCGTTATGTTAGGTTAGTTTATGTTACGTTAAGTTAGGTTAGATTAGGTCAGGTAACGTAAACTTACGTTATCTAACGTTAGATTAGGTCAGGTTAGGTAAGCTAACCTAAACAAACCTAAGCTAAACTAACCTATTCTAAACTAACCTAAGATAACCTAAACTAACGAAAAATATTTACGTAGGACTACTTGTAACCATTATAGAAACAATTTAAATCAGTACACTATATCTTTAAAATCATAGTTTGACCAGTAGGTGACGAGTAGCTATTCATAATATTTACCTATTACATGAATGGTCTATTGCCATACCGTGGTAATGTTATTAACTGGCTACTGAGTGTTATGGGCGAACTGATATATAAACACCTACACCAGAGATTAGTGTTCCAGATTAGTATTATTTGTTCAACTTTGTTTGTTGTCTTTTAAATGCATTAGAGGAGTAAACATTAATAATAAGACAAATCCAGAAATCCGAAAATGAGTTGTACACCCTTTCTAATCACCCTAGGTGTGTTGCATACGAGTATAAACTCATATTCAGAAAGCTAAGTTATTGTGATGTTGAAAAGTAATGCGTCATCTTAGTATTACACGCTGAGATGCGAGTTTTTCTCTTTCCTCTTCATCTAGAAAGGTGGAGATGTCTGATTTTGTTAGCTTAAGTCCTCGGTAGTACTCTCATGCATGCCATCAAAGTGCATCTTACTAAGGATTACCAGACGTCCTCTTTTACCCGGACAGGTCCTCTTTTTACCACCTCGTTAACTGTCCGGCCAGGTTTTATAAAACAAAGTGCCAAACATCCTCTTTTTCAATCCCAAGATGTATTTTTCATTGTTGGGTGTCGCCGAATACTTAGGAATGGTGCCAACAAGCACAAACGGCATTTATCTGCTAAGTGCTTTGGAAATAATTAAGTTATTAGATTATTTTAAATATACGTTCACAAAAAGTTCACAAAGTGCAGTATAAAAAAATGTTTCAAACACCATTTGAACTGTGGTAATTTTACTTTATTTTACTGGTAACTGATTTCCATATATATTTGACCGATAACTGATTTACATATTTCCGTTAAAAATGTTTTTGTTACCTTACTTCATGTCATTTTTTTAATTCTAGAAACTAATAGCGTAAACCAACCCTACTTCGTGATACTGAGACTTGAATTTCAGTAACAGAAATATGATAAACATTCTAACTATGGTCTTATGTTTGATACATTTGTCATTTATTGCCGAAACTACACATGCCTGCTCTCTGTTGGTAACCTAGTGAACTATGTGTACAGAGCCTTAACAGTTATTTGAAGTCCGCAAAGTGTGTTATCACGATATTGAGGTATATCGCGATATATGGTCAGTTTACCCTATATGTCCTCTTTTTTAATGCTGACAAATAGTGTGTGTCCTCTTTATTAATGCTGGCAACTAGCATGTGCCCTTTTTTTACTCCTGGCAACCAATATGTGTCCTTTATTTAAATTATGTTTACTTTTATAAACCAGGAATGTATTTAGTCACATGACTGTACCACTTTGCAACATACTTGAAAGGGTAGGAAACGGGAAGAAAATGTTGATAAGGAGTACCTTAAATACCGATACAAAAATCAATGTTTTAAATTTCATATCAAAATACCTATTCGACGTGCAATGGCTCACGTTACGAAAGTGTTTATAAGTTCTTTACTGCTTTGACTAACTGTTGAAATATTTGTATCATTGTTACGACAATGCGGTTCTATGTTTGATATACAAATAATGCAGAGATGTATATACTATAATATTTAATTTTGGTTTTGTTTGCAATGTCAAGCACAGAAAAGTTTAGCGTGAAGCATGAATTCAGATCACGGTGCATCCTAAACCAATTCTCAATAGCGCGCCTCTTGCCAAGACGAAGGTCCAAGGAAATATGAGTAGTCTCGAAACATTGCGAATTAATGATTCCAGTATACTTATATCTACAGACGGGAAATATGCGCGTGTTCACTGACTTGTATGCTAGCCTCCAGGAATACGCGTGTACTTAAGCTAACAATAGCTGCTCATTAGCTGTTCATTAACACAGTGATATGGGCCTTCATTTAGTTACGATATTTTATTGGATCAGCGACTTCACTGTTCGGGCAATTTTACGGAAACGTCCGTTTAATTAACGGAAACATTATTTTGTAACACAGTTATACATAATATTGTTTTATTAATTAAACTTATGAAAAACTGCGAGAAGAAACTAAATAAATAACCGAACGCATTATTGCGCCTGCATCCTAAAGAAGTCTCATAAATAGGTCTATGCGAGTTTTCATAAGTGGAGCTAGTTGTCTTCCGTAAATTAACGGACACTTCTGGAGAATATTTTATCAGCACTTCTCCGTAAAACAACGAAAATTATTTTTAACAGTTCCACCTAATGTTTGTGAGAGTTTTTAGCAACTGATGTTTAGTACTCCTTAGCGACATACTCAAAATTCCACTGGCATTTGGTACCACTTGAAATATTCTCATGTACACCTTTACGGAAACGTACCGTTAATAAACGGAAATAGTGTCCGTTAAGGTAAAATACGGAAATGTCTATAGTAAAAATACACTACGAAATCATACGTAATATGTCCGTAAGTCTGCTGCGGACACTTGCACGAAAAAAAAACGAAAATTTATGGGTTAGACAGATGTAAATATTACGGATATATTTTAATAGCAACGTCGGTAAATCTTCAAATCTGTAGAAATGCAATTGTAGTATTATAGACACGTAAATATGGCTCAGTTCCGTGTGATGAAACTGTTTTACGGAAACTTCTGTTGGATTAAGAACTACGTTTCCGTGAATTCACGGAGGTGTCCGGAGAAATTTTTACCGGAAATTTCTTAAATCGACGGAGAAAAATTTTTACAGTGTTCCGGGAACTGTCATACGAGTCGAGGGCCAATTACTAGAGACATGCGAAATTCGCGTTATAGTTTGGTAGCAGAGTAAACTTCACTTTCCTGTACATAACAGAGCATAATCTGCGATTCAATTAGCCACGAACTTTTATGTGTCGTCATTTACGTGTGTTACGTCTTTACAGTGACTGGCCTCTCTACCGTGTAAGCATTCTCAGCGGCAAGTCACGACAATATCCGCCAGCGGGAGACGTCGAACGAGCCTATAGTCACTTGGAGTCTAGTCAGCTGTCAGAAAATAACGCGAATTTCGCATGTCTCTACCAATTACGAAACTAACACGAACTTATAGTAGTTGGAATTACAACTTGTTCCTAAAAGAAAACGCGAATTTTTCAGGTCAAGTTTCTACCAAAAGTTTAAGACCACCATCACATTTAAACAATACGTGTTTGTCCGTAAACTTTTGATGTAAATAGCATGGCATATTTTTTTTTAGGTTCCTACACATAAAGTTCAATAATGTGGTGAAAAAAACTTTAAAATATTCCAACTCTTTATTAAGATACAATTTGTTTTAATTAAGTTAAATAAGGAAAATAAGTACACTTGTTATGCAAAACAAATTTTTACAGCTAATTAGACTTGCCGTACTTGATTAATGATTTTACACAGCATTTATAACACTACAAGGAATTTATAGCTTAAGTTACAGCAAGGTGCCAATCCCGAATATTACATTTTTTTTCGATTTACAACTGTTGTTATCATAGAAAAATATTCAATACAATCATACCAAAAGTTTAAGACCACCCAGACAGAAACATTTACTTTTATAGCTTTTATTTGAGTAAGTAGATTTTATAACCAAGCGAGACGGCGCATTTGTTGCTGCAACAGGACGACATTCACAGTCAGTTCGCAAGGTAGCACTGCTGTAGCAGTTCCTATTAGCTTCGTTGTTACAGAGGCGTTAGTAGGACTGTTCATGTTTGTTGATACTGTTCTTTCCGACACTTTTATTGTAAAATGGGTAAAACAAGTGTCTCAAGCACGAAAAAGTGGCAAGTAATTGGTATGTTCCAATGTCATAAGAGTCAAAGAGAAATAGTCAATGCCTTGGACGTAAGTAAAATGTGTGTATCGCAAACAGTAGCCAAATACCGGGAGAGTGGTAACGTGGACGATCGACCTCGTATGGCAGACCGAAGGCAACGTCACCTAGAGACGACCGTGTACTCGCAAGACTCGCCAAACAAAGTCGGAACGCGTCTGTGCCAGTTTTGAGAACACGGTTTCAAGAGATATCCGGAAAGCAGGTGTCAGTAATGACCGTATCTCGTCGACTGCGAGAGCAGGGGCTGCATTCCTACATGGCTATCAGAAAACCGCTACAAACAGCTGTGTCCAGGTAAAACAGGCGTATCTGGTGTGTCCAGAAGAAAACTTGGGGGATGGAAAGATGGGGAAAGGTGCTTTTCAGTGACGAGTGCAGCTTCGAACTCTATTCTCGTCGCCGCATACGTGATCGCCGTGCACCGACCGAGAAGTTTCTTCCCGAGTGCCTCACTTCCGCTGTGCAACAATGTGGTGGCTGAATCATGGTGTGGGGCTGCATATCAATGCAAGGGACAGGCTTCATTCGCTTTATTGACGGTTCTATGGACTCTAAAGAATATATTGAAACAATGAAAGATACAATGCTTCCTTCTGCGCACAAACTTCACGGAGGATATTTTGTGTTTCAGCAAGACAATGCTACTTGTCACCGATCCTGCCTGTCAATGCAGTGGTTTGAGGATAATGACATTCCACTTTTGCCACGGCCAGCACGAAGCCCGGACTTGAACCCCATCGAGAATGTCTGGAGCTACATGGGAGCTAAACTAGCACAGTCAATACCAAAAACCATACACGAGCTCAGAACCATGATTCCATTAATTTGGTCAGACATTTCCATTGAATATTGCCAGAGTCTCATCAGCAGCATGCCCACGAGAGTAAAACAATGCCTTAAAGCTGCAGGAGGTGTCATAGATTACTAAATAATTGTACAAGTAAAGCTATAAACAGTTTCATAGTGTATTTACAGTATTGGGCATGTACAACAGCTTCGTATTACCAAGTTCACATGTTCGACAAGGTGGTCTTAAACTTTTGGTATGAATGTATTGAATATTTTTCTATGATAAGAACAGTTGTAAATCTAAAAAAAATTTAATATTCGGGGTTCGCACCTTGCTGTAACTTAAGCTATAAATTCCTTGTAGTGTTATAAATGCTGTGTAAAATCATTAATCAAGTACGGCATGTTTAATTAGCTGTAAAAATTTGTTTTGCATAACAAGTGTACTTATTTTACTTATTTAACTTAATTAAAACAAATTGTATCTTAATAAAGAGTTGGAATATTTTAAAGTTTTTTCACCACATTATTGAACTTTATGTGTAGAAACCTAAGAAAAATCAAACGTTTACGGACAAACACGTATTGTTTTAAATGTGATGGTGGTCTTAAACTTTTGGTAGAAACTGTATACTTATATCACAGATTAAATAGTAATACACAAGGGTCGGAAAATTTCGTGGATTCCATGACCTGCATGTTATAATCCATTTTACTATGCATACTCAAGCCTCGTCTATTCGTTCATTGTCCGCTGTTCCACTCAGTAGCAGCTATATAGTTGATTAATGGTCGGGGCTTGAGTATGCATAAGATAGTGCATTCTAACATGCAGGTCATTGAATCTGCGACATTTCCCGGTCTCTATAGACAGGTACGACATGACGTGATGTAGCATTAGATGGGGTGAACTTCGCTGCTTATTGGCTGGCCGAAGTTGTTGATACCGGCCCCGTGTATTTTTGTATCTTGCATGTTATTGCAGGTTTCCTATTGGCCTGGCTGCCAGCTAGAAGATTAGCTGCCTCACGCTGATTGGCGGTAGGCGTTTCCGCCATGTTTCTGGCCAACCAAGTTATTTGGTGGCCGGTGTGACTGAGTTTGCCGTCTTACTGACTAGTTTACTTCTGTATTGTTACGTATACTGTGCTCACACTCTTAACTATTTCGGGTCAGAGAGATTAAATAATCATTTTAAAAGATTATTCAGTTCGGCGACGTTCTGCATCAATATCTCATTTTCTCAAACGACCTTGCGTGTACAGAAATCACAAACATACATTCTGGTGTACCATTATTTTTCCTTTCCATAGATAAGTTACATTTGGGCATCACAGCCGCGAAAAAAAAGTTAAAATCACACGTTGAAACGGTGTCGCTAACATATTCTTTGTTAATTAAATGTTTAAACTTACACGTGTTTTTAGAAATACAGATTTCTTGCTGTCATTTGAATATATTCTAGCAGGTTTAGAATCTCGCTCGTGTTAAAAATAGTGAAATTTACAAACAACCGTTTACGCAGGTTATGTGCTAAGCGTATAGAATGCGCACGTGGTTATGGTCCTTATGTTTGCAGAACAGCAGTTACGTGCTGTGTGTGTAGAGAAAGTCCGGCCGTATTATAGCAACACCTCGCGAATCCTGGGTTAAATTGGAAATTAAACATTTGTGGCAAAATGTTGAACGAGGACTTTTTACGTGCACAGTGTGGTAACAGCACGGTGTAACTCCCCTGTTGCGTTCCAGCACGTTTAGGTATTGTTTTATGTTTGATGCGTTGAGACCCGTACATTTCGCAAATTCGTTAGAGAAGATACCTGTATAAATTAATTACCAGAGACACGCAAAATTCGCGTTATCATTTGGTAGCAGACTAAACTTCACTTTCCTATACATAACAGAGCATAATCTGTTATTCAATTGGCTACGAACTTTTATGTGTTGTCATTTACGTGTGTTACGTCTTTACAGAGATTGGCCTCTCTACCGTGTAAGCATTCTCCGCGGCAAGTCACGACAATATCGACCAGCGGGAGACATCGAACGAGCCTATAGTCACTTGGAGTCTAGTCAGCTGTCAGAAAATAACGCGACTTTTGCATGTCCCTATTAATTACTTCCGCGATTGGATCGCTATTGATAATATTTAGAGGTAGGTAAATTTCGCAGATACATTCCAGGTCAGGTTGAACGCCAATTATGTATACTTCATTGTCATTTCTGGCGGCTGTTACGAAACGCGTTTTACTACTGCCAGCCAGTAGTAAATAAGGAAATAATGCGAAGTGCTATCTCTTGCTACCTGCTTGTACGGTTATAGGCCAATAGATAATCGATTGTGGCCAGTGGGTGTATAGGACTGACATGTCTAGGCTGCTGCCAGATGAATCCGCGAAATTGACGTACCTCTAATAATAATCTTCCTTTAGAAAAGTGAACCGATAACAGACATGCATGAAAACACTCAATGACTTCTCGTGCTACCTTGTCACATATGCAACTGGTCACTCACTGCAGCAACCAATGTACAAGTAGTTGAGGACTGAGTGTACACAGGACTGTGGAGTCCAGCCGACTGGTCGTTGGAAACGCGAAAATTTCGGGACTCTAACGTATGATAATTAGAGAAGATGGTATACCGCGGAAAAACGACTGTTTGCTGAGTTTCATTGTACGTTTAGCTTGACAAAAGATTACTGGTGTTCTCTTGTACTTGGACCGTTTACTCTATTTGACTGAGCCAGTAATAATCCCGCTATTGTAATATTTGATGCCTGTTATTGGTCTGCATACAGCTACATCGTGTCAGAAGTATGTCACTCAATCATGCATGTCACAAGAACCTACAGTGTTTTCAAGGGTGTGTTGGCACAAAAATTTTCGCGACACACCATAACTAGGGCCCGGTAGTTTTCGCGAAAAGATTTTTGCAGAACTTTGTTTCAGTGCCATACGTGTGCACCTGCAGCTCTGCTATGACGTCAGTGATTGGATACCGTAACATACAACGTCTGGAGGTTAAACCCGCAAATAACAGACGTGATGTGTCACAGTTATCCATGTACTGATTGGCGCAGTCAAATCAATAATGACTCAGCACAAAAACACTCTGCCAATAATCATGAAATTGAACTGCAGGTGTACACGTAAGACATTGAAACAAAGTGGGGCAAAATTCTTTCCGCGAAAACTACCGGGCCCTAGCCATAACCTCTAATAATCATATTTGAACTGCTCGGGATGATATATCGCGCCCTTAAAGGTGTTCAAGTGCGATAAAGTCATAATTATTATATTTATATGAAATAGTGTTAGTTTTGAAGACGATACTTGTGATTGCAGTTTCCTCTTACGAAACAATTTTAGCTGGCGTAGTTGTCTCATAACGGTGCGTCAAAGTAAAAATTTGCATGTTCTGCTACCATACAACTAGTGAAAACCAATTGACTTACGTACGTGAAATAATTCACGGTGATGTAACATACTATGAACTACGTAATAAAGTAGTTAAAAATCCCGCGAACTGTTTTTGTATTTTAAAAAAATTGCTGAATTTGCAACATTTTTGATGCTCTTTTGCGATTTTTTTTAAATTCAAAATATTACGTTGTGGTTTTTATAATGTTTTATTGTATAGCTCATGGGATTTAAGTTCACAGTTATTTTATTTTGTTTAAATAGGACAGTTGGTTTTCACTATTTGTATGGCAGCGTAACAAGCAAATTTTGACTTTGACACCTCGTTATGAGAAAACTATGAGAGCTAAAATTGTGTAGTGAGAGTGAACTGCGCTCACAAGTTTTGTCTACAAAACTAACATAATTTCATAAAAATATAAAATTATGATTTTATCGCACTCGAACACCCTTAATATGAAGGCCAGTACAATGGTAGTGCGATGTCTGTGTCGCGCAAAAAGGGACTTTCTCAATGCTGTGTTGCCATATTGTGCATGCAAAAGTTCGTCGTACAATATTTCGCCACTAATATTTTCGTTTCCAAATTAACCCATGATTCGCGTGGCGGTGTGCTCATTATACGGCCGTTTCTGGACATTCTGTATAGACTCTGCATAGTAGTGTTTGCTGTGGATATAACAAGCACACTCGACACACTACCCTGAGCAGTGACAGAGAAGTGGCGTCGCTAGGCTCCTGGGAGGATACTGAGAAGAACTAGGTATGGGGAAGGGTTTGAAAGTTGGAGGGAGGGGGGAAGGACGGCCCGGCCAGGGATCATGATCGTGTGTGGGAGTTTGTCCGAGAGGGGAGCGTGACGTGGTCCAAGGCAGCGGGCGATCATATCACTCATAATAATCCCTATTGCCTTACAGAAAATTGCCTGTAAAAACTGCAGCTCACCCCGGCCAGCTATGGTATCGTCGGGTCGCGCGCGTAATAGGGCACCAGCCGTGGCCCGGGTACCATCGTGGCCGAGAGAAATGGAGCCCCTTTCGTTCCCGGCCGCCCGCGGGGCATTATGCTGTCCAACACCGAGGAGGATTTCTGTCCACGCTCATGGCTTTGCTATAGTCTATGCCAGAGAGGAAAGAGAGGTTCAGAATGAATACTCCCGTGCTGGTGTAATGAGCTGTATGTTTGAAGCGCCCCTACCAAGCTGGGTACCAACTACAGTGAAAGTTCCCACTTAATGAAGCTTACCCCATAAGTTTGCATATTTTACCACACTTATAAATATAATATATATGTGACCCTTTCAAGAAGTTTTCTTTTCTAATAAGTTCAAATTTTTCAGTCCCTTCAGAAACTTCTTAACACGGTTTTACTCTACTTACATATGCGAGTTCATTGGATCATTTGAGTGGCTGCGATTCATAGTGGTGTAAATCACAAGTATTTAGTATAGACTGTTCACGTTAAAGTGAGCACTGCTTGAGTTTCTATTTCAGCCATTTTGCAATCACCTTTACTATTTGCAACATGAAAACATCTTTGAAACTTTAAAATAAAAAAAAAAAAATAAAAAAAACTGAGTAAACATTTCACCACTCCCAAAACTTAATGCGTTTCGCGTCTATAAGACAAGAGTTTTTCGATATCATAAGTTAAGTGGCAGGGAGTGCTCAGTTTAAAGTGAACAGACTATAGTGTAGTTTTTTATTCGTATTATGCACATTTTTTTTTTCAAAAGAATATTCTGTAACAAATATTGTACTCTTAACTGAAGTTCTGATTTCCATTTTACTGTTGCAAAAATGTACTGCATTTTGCATGTGACTATAAAAAATTAGCTTACAAGAAAACTGTTTTAACTGACTTACACCACTATAAACCTAAGCTCTTCATTTATGGTCTAATACAAGTATAATATTTGTGAGCATGAACTCTCAGCTACTACGGTGCATGATGTATCACAGCTAAGAAACTAATGCCGTGGTTATTGACATTCTGTATAGACACTGTATAGTTGTGTTTACTATGGATATAACAAGCACACTCGACACTCTATTCTCAGCAGAATCGTGGCAATAGTTATAAGCTAGGTTATAAGGGTACGATATATTAGATTACAGTTACGAAACACGTTAATAAATGTGTTGTGTTTGTACCACATCACATAAAAAAACAAAGCTGTTCTTGCCAGTACAAGGAAACGTCATACGTAAACCTCAAAATTAATTTCCACGTACGATCAAGGAACATCGTTCAGCAAGCGAAAACTAAAAAAATAAGCCGTTTATTAACAATAAATTCTAAAACAAAAATTTATTTCATTCATAAAACGTAGCAATGTACAGAATTTCTTATAAGTATAGGCGCGAATATTTCGCGTATTGATTGTAGGTCAGGTTGAACGCCAATAACCTGTATATCACTGTAACTTACGTGATTAGACGACAGCTGTTTTGACACACCTTCGGAGGTTGCAAGCCAGTAGTAAATAATACAATAATTCGTGGGGCTATCCACTAGTACGGTTAGGAGCCAGTGGATATTCTACTTTGGCCAGTGTGTATAGGACTGAGAAGTCTAGGCTGCTACCAGATTAATACGCGAAATACTCGTGCCTCTACTTGTAACTAGAGTACCGGAAATTTCGCGGATTCAACTGAGGAGAGGTTAGATTTGTAAGTCATGTATATGTTGGAAACTGTTTCGATCGGGTCATTGTTTATTAAACGTGACCTTGAGGACTCCGAACCAATGGCGGACATGCATAAATCACTCATGGACTCCCGCGCTACATCGTCAAATGTTCAAATGCTAACTCACTGTAGCAGCAGACAATGTTCAACTAGCTGAGGACATAGTGTATACAGGACTGTGCAGTCCAGCCTGTTGGTTGTTGAACCCGCGATATACCTGGGACTCTATTTATAAGTTATATTTACTATGCTACTTCTGCGTTTGTGATAGGATTAATGTGTATTTTTCATTGTACAACGCACGACACGTTGAGTAAACGTATTTTAATAGAGGAACTCGTCCACGATATCTCTTTATGGAGCTATAGGTGATTCGGGATAAAGTCAGCACTTTTGAAACCCTTTTCATTTTTTTACCTTCCAGACTATTTATACCATCCTGCCAGTTTTTACTACAAACAAAGCACCCAAAGTTACACTGAAATTGTAAGCATTGAACTGTGATCAAACGTTAACATATAAGGGCCCACAGAATAATATTTTTTAATTTCGGATCTAGACAAGATGGAATTCAAAAGCGCCTACTTTGTCGCTGTGGTGCTGATCGTAGATACACTGTGCACGGCCATTGGATAACGTCGCCGGCGTCCAACCCCTTCCTTGCTTGATGTTTCTGCGTTTAATTTAATTTGTGTGGTCTGTAGGAATCTACATTGTTTAATAAATACATAACTAATTTTATTAAACACAAATATGTTGATTCCAATTTATTTTATTTCATTATTGTTGTGTTTAAGTAGGAAAATATACGGAACGACATTTGGAAATTCGCTGCCAACCATACAAGAAGTAATGCAAGTATTGTTCATGTTAAATTATATGCAGAAATGGTAATAGAATATTTTTTTTTTTCAAAAGTTAAATCCGTAGTCCTTACTTTATCCTGATACCAGTTCGAACTTCGTTGCCCACGGCTGATGCTAAGCACCGCTTGTAAAATTTACAACCAGTGCGTTCCAGAATGATATACACATGTGAATGGTTTCAAACGTGTATTATTGATAATTGAGATTAAAATCTATTGGTATTGTAATTTGTCGTAATTGGAATAGTGCAACATGTAGGCCTACTAATTATAATCACACGAGGGTACGTTTCATTCATTGGTAACTCCGAGTTTACAGGCGAGCTATTAGTGTTGGCAGAGTAGATGTAGACGCGTCACAAGCCAGGATGAATATTCTGTATTCTCCAAAAAATATTTGCTCTGTACCAAAACATTAGAGATGATGGTATATCGCGAAAATGTTTTGCGTCAACATAGCCTTGAAAACACTGACACAACGTAGCTGTCTGCAGACCAATAACATGCATTAAATATTAAAAGAGCAGCATTCTTATTGGCTCAGTCAAATAGGGCAGTAGCTCCACGTACAAGGAAAAGCCAGTAATCTTTTGATAAGTTGAACGTATGTTGAAGCCTAGCAAATAGTCAAGTTTTTCCGCGATAAACCATCATCTCTACAAAACATATAATAATGTGTCACTACAATGTTTTGTGGCGGAGTGAAAAAATTGCGTGGACCAAAATTATGGTACTTCAAGCAGAGCATAGAAATATTTTAGAGATGGATTTGCACTCGATGCCATTCTATGAGACTGTTTCGTACTCAACTGAATTACAACAAAATATTATTTTACATTGTCGTGTAAGACTTTCTAAATATATTGTGTAGCCTATCTAGCTGTTGATAAAATGTGCTCTGTTTGCAGTTTCGAAATCTTCATTAAAGTATTTCAACTCACAGATGCCGCGGCAGAACAGGCAAACTTCCGTACCATTCATAATACTGAGGGAGCGTTAGTGTTTTCCAAATTCACTACTATTGCTTTCGAAGTTTCATTTTAATAATAAACAATTCCATTGTATTAGAACATGACAACCACGAGCTTCATGCGTGGACGCCGGAGGTAAAATATCGTTGACATCAACGATAAGCCTACAAGCTGTTTTAACATTGTCGTAAATGGAACGAGTAACAAGTTTATGGTAAAGCAGCAGGGGCAATTGTACAAAGTGTTCACAAAATAAACTCCGGTAGGGCTTCATTACGAAAAACTAAATAGCAATTACAAAAGAGTCTCTGTTATTAAATGAAATGTTAGGAGAATGACACGCCATTGAATATGTAGCTATAAAAACATAATTGGAGACCTCGGGAGTAAATAATTATAACCCACATTTTAAGACAGTCGATGTTAAAAAGTCCTATCCGTAAATTTGAAACAAATACTTATTGACAAAATACGTTGGTAGTTTATTTTAACTCACATAATAAATGACAAATTTATGTAACGCTTTTGTCTATATTTGACATACTTTATTACACCTAATCTGAACACCACAGGAATGAGGGTTATCATTATTTACTCTCGAGGTCTTTAGTTATCAAATATATTGGAAGCCGAGTTTTGTAAGATTACAATGCTCATAATATTCCTTCATTTTACATTATTGACAAACCCACAACAAACGATGGTTGATATATCAACCCTCTTGAAAATAATATTAGTCGCCACCCTCAAATTGCAATCACCATTTTTACAGTTATTGTACTCGAATATTTCATGGTGAACATTGAGTAACATGACGTAGATAATATAAATTGCCCTCGTGTAGAAAAAGTCTAGAACCCATCGTTTTTGCGCAAGACGCACGTGAAGCTTTGAACGAAACAATACGGAGCCTACCGCGTAAGCAATGCGTGTTTATTTTTTTCCCGCCGAACATGTGACGGTGGGCATTCACTGTGAACGACATGTACTATACCTAGGGATGATGGTTTATCGCGGGAAAACTTGACTGTTTGCTGGATTTCAACACACGTTCAGCTTACCGGCTTTAGCTTGTACGTGGAGCTGTTACCCTATTTGACTGAGCCAATAAGAATCCCGCTATTGTAATATTTGAAACCTGCTACTGGTCTGCAGACAGCTATGTTGTATCAGAAGTAGAGCCACGATTTTATGGCGAAAAGATTTTTGCAACATTTGGTTTCGATGCGTCATGTGCACACCTGCAGCTCTGCTACATCGTCTGTGGTTGGATGATTTTACTCTCACCGGCCTTGGCAAATTATAGACGGACAGACTCACAATAATCTTATTCTGATTGGTGCAGTCAAATGATAAACGTGTCTGAACAAAGACACGCTGCCAATAACCTTGAAACAGAACTGCCGATGTGCACGTGAGTCACTGAAACAAAGTGGGGCAAAAACCTTTTCGCGACAAAATCGTGGTTCTAATCAGAAGTATATCACCGAATCATTTATGTTTTAAAAAATACATTTTCGCGACATACCATCATATTAAACTATACCTTGATACCTGGACATTTTGCGTTATTACTCGGAAACAGGCTTGAAGTCAGTATTCTATACATGCCAGAAGTTTATCCGTGAGGACGTTAGTTATTTGTCTATGTAGGCCTACAAATTAATCTGCGTGTGTGACTGCTTTATGTGAGATTGGTCATTTTCCCTCTGACGTTTCGCTGTTTCTTGAAATAATCGTCAAGAGCACACTACACAAATTTACGGAGAATAAATGAGTAAGATGAGAGGTGAGTGAAATTAGTCTGCCGGAAGGTAAAGCGAAATTTTCAGGTCAATAATTATACCTTAATAAGCTCACATAACTGTAACCAACAGTTTGTTACTATCACTCTATCGCTGCAATGGAAGCTTCATGTGCTTATAAAGGAAACGGACGGTCTTGAAGCTGAAACTATGGGACGTTTTTGTTAGGCCAAGTACGCTATTTTTCAAAATATTTCAGCGCCAACTTTTGCATACAATGTGGTAACACAAAATTAGTATTTTACATTTTGGTTGTCTCCCCTGTTTTTTGTATTAGGATTCACGTTATTATTGAAGATTGGTTGACAAGTAACGAAAATATTTTGCTGTCACCACAACATTTTTTGTGGTTATTACAAAATAATTTGTCAATGATGACTTCCTACAAATGTTTTTTTTTTTTTTCAGATTCAGTTGGGAATGTTACCAAACGATTACCGAACGTAGACCGCGAATAATAATTTGAGAAATTCACTACAGCAAACAGTTACGGTATATTTTATTACGCTATACTACATTGCTGGTGTCACATTGATGTGGAATTAACTGATTAGCACATGCTTGTGTGGTACCTGAGACGTAGAAAACCCGCACAACATAAGCTACAGCATCAGGTTTGAGGAGAAAAGAAAGTTTGAAAAAATGGTTTACTTACAACTGCTGACTTATGAAAACATGTAACTGACACGCGACATGTGTGTAATTTGCAATTAGAAGATGTACTCGTACGTATGACAGTGCAACATTGTACAAGTATATGCTCCTGTAGTTAGTAGGTGAGATTATCACTATTCCAGAGTGTGTAAGGTGTTGTGCAACGGACTTCCTGGTCTTACAAAGAAAAGTTTGATGTTTGACTGCGGCAATCGAAACACTTCCACTGGGCAGTCAATCGTAGGGTAGGCCTGCAAGGTGTGACCAGTCACTGATACGAGCAGTAGCGAAGCGTGATTGGGTTACAACGTTACTGATATTACGTGCTACCCTGCCCTGGGCTTGTGTCTTTAAGGCTGCCGTCTTATTTATGCTGTTTTGGCGAGTTTTATTTCATAAATCCTGAAAAGCAGCAGATATCGTAAAACAGGTTACATAAAGGTGTTGGAAATTGTTTGTACTATGTAGCCAATTCTTTTACAAAACATAAGTTTCTATAATTTTGACTAATTATCGACTAAATAAAATTTTCTGTAAGTAATTTACTAACCAAAATTGTAAAACATATTTTTTGGAAAAAAAAAAAAATATTAGGCAACATATTACTGTACAAACAATTTCCAACATTTCTCGTTTTGCGAAATCTGCTCCCTTCCAAGATTAAAAAAAAAAATAATAATAATAAAACTGACTAAAACAGCATAACCAGGGACCCAAAGTTTTAACATGCATGAATGAATCAACTGCAAAAGTACTTTTCTTTTACTGGAGGTCGTGGTTCGGAATATTTGTTCCTCGCCTCTTGCACGCTGCTGGAACCTGCTACTACCCGTCAAATGGTTCCACAGACAACTCGCATTTGTGCAGAGTCGGTACCTGGCACCACTTCCCTTAAAATTATAGGCACTAACTTTCCTTAAAACTAGAGGCAGTAACTTTCCTTAATACTAAAGGCACTAACTTTCCTTAAAACTAGAGGCACTAACTTTCCTTAAAACTAGAGGCACTAACTTTCCTTAAAACTAGAGACATTAACTTTCCTTAAAACTAGAGGCACTAACTTTCCTTAATACTAAAGACACTAACTTTCCTTAAAACTAGATACATTAACTTTCCTTAAAACTAGAGACATTAACTTTCCTTAAAACTAGAGGCACTAACTTTCCTTAATACTAAAGGCACTAACTTTCCTTAAAACTAGAGACATTAACTTTCCTTAAAACTAGAGGCACTAACTTTCCTTAAAACTAGAGACATTAACTTTCCTTAAAACTAGAGGCACTAACTTTCCTTAAAACTAGAGGCACTAACTTTCCTTAATACTAAAGGCACTAACTTTCCTTAAAACTAGATGCGCTAACTTTCCTTAAAACTAGAGGCACTAACTTTCCTTAAAACTAGAGCCACTAACTTTCCTTACAACTAGAATTTTGTCGCAACTTGTTTCAGTGTCTTACGTGCACATCTGCAGCTCTGCTTCATAGTCACTGATTGGATGTTTTAACTGTCACGTGACTTGAGGTTCTACCTGCAAATCACAGACGTGTGGTGTTGCAGTAACCTTATTGTGATTGGCACAGTGTACTAAAATACCTCACTTGACAAAGACACGTCGCCAATAACGATGAAGCACAATGAGTGAAGAGATTTTGGTCAACGTTTAACATGGGGCACTTAGCGCTGGAGAGGGGTGACATGATGTGAGAATGGAGCCATGCGAGAATGTAAGGGTGGGTGAAACAGGTCCGCGAAAATTCAGGGACCGGCCCCGGCGGGGATCAAACCTGTTTCGCCTTGTTGGGAGGTGAATGGTCTGACTATTCGGCCACCGCGACTCCGCCACGAAGCAGTACTGCGGATGTGCATGTAAGGTGCTGAAACCAACTGGGACAACATTTTTCACTGTCACATGAGAGTCAATATCAATCTGCAAATGTCAGAAATATGGCGGCACTTGCCAGCAGTACGGCGGGAAGTCAGTCTCCAATCAGCAGCTACTGACGAACGTTTTAGAATGATGCCCAGCCAGTAGCGAACGTTCCACAGCATACACTGTAAAAAAACTTCCTTAAATGTTAAGGAAGTTATTATCCCAGACGCAGTATGGGACAGTTACCATACTTCCGTCTTGTAAATATGCAAACTTTTACAGTTGCTACAATACAAGTCTGGTAATTTCAGTATGCATTTAACTGTTTTATAAAAAAGTTTAGTTGTGCTACCATGGATGTCTGGAACACAATTCTACCATATTTAATTTCTTAGCGTTCCTATACGAACGTCTGGTAAATTTACAAACTATTTTTTAGAGTGTATAACAGCTAGAGACGATGTTACATCGCGAAAAGGTTTTGTGCCAACATACCCTTGAAAACGCTGTAGCTTCTTGCGACATATATGATTGGATGGCATACTTCTGAGACAACGTAGCTGTCTGCAGACCAATAAAAGGCATCAAATATTTCAATATCAGGATTCTTATTGGCTCAGTCAAATAGGGTAACAGTTCCAATAACAAGCCAGTAATGTTGTGGTAAGCTGAACGTGTGTTGAAATCCAGTAAAACGTCAAGTTTTCCCGCGATGAACCATCATCTCTAATAAAATAACTAATAAGTGGAAACATCAATAATTCGCGTTGTTTTACTACAGACTAGATTCCAAAGGGCTGTCTCGTTCGACGTCTCTCTGTGACTGACAATGCCGTGGCTTCTTCCTGAGAATGATTCTTTGCAATAATATTGTAAGTTCCACGGCAGAATGACCGACCTCCCGTAAAAACGTCACAGAAGTAAAAGACATCACATAGATGCTCGTGGCCAACGTAATCATGTGTTGTACTCTGATATGTAGAGTAGTGAAGTCTAGTTTGTCACCAATTTTAACGCGAATTTTGCAGGTCTCTTCCTATGATACATACTTAGAGACACTGGAAAATCGCGGGAATAGTTGACTGTTTGCTAGGCTCCAGCATGCTGTATATAACACCGAATGTTTTGTATCTATATTGGCTATGGTTTATTTGAAGCATTGTTTCTCTCTACAACAGGCCCAGTTATAACTATACAGCTTGGACACACGGCGTGTGTGATTTGTCCCAAAACCGTTCACACGTGTCACGGTTAATATAATACAGTTTATTGGAGACTATCTTAAACATTTTCGCGATTTTCCAGTGTCTCTATACATACTAAGCGAAAATATTATATTTCTCGAGTTTAATGACCTACAATTACTACCTTGTGTATACTCGAGTCCCGATCATTTGTCCATCACCTGGTTATCACTGAAACAGCAGCCAATAAACTAATAGGCGGGCTTGGAGTGTGCATAGGTAAGTTTGGGTCATTACTAGAGGTAGCCTACGTCAATTTCGGGGATTCATCTGGCAGTAGCCTATAGATTGCTCAGTCCTGTACACGCTCTGGACACAGTCTATTATTTATTGGCTTACAACCTTACAAGCGATAGCTCATTTCCGTATTTACTACTGGCTTGCAGTAGTCAAATGTATTTCCTGACAGCCGCCAGCTAATCAAACACGTGATTATGAAGTATATATTTTTGGCGTTCAACCTGACCTGGAATGTATTTGCGAAATTAACGTACCTCTAGTCATTACATTTTCCTTTCCCTAGATATTAGTAGAGGCACGAGTATTTCGCGTAATAATCTGGTAGCAGTCTAGACTTCTCAGGCCTATGCACACGTTTCTAACCGTACAAGTAGGTAGCCTCACGAATTATTGTATTAGTTACAACTGGTATGTAACCGCCAAAGGTGTGTCGAAACAGCTATCGTCTAGTCACGGAAGATACAGTGATATACAGGTTATTAACGTTCAACCTGACCTACAATCAATAAGTGAAATACTAGTTCTCCGTAGAATACCGAAAATTATTTTTAACAGTGCCACCAAATGTTTGTGACAGTTTTTAGTAACTGTTGTTTAGTACTCCTTAGAATTATACTAAACAATTCCACTGGCATTTGGTACCACTTGAAATACTGTCATGTACACCGTCATAAATTTTAACGGAAATGTATCAATAATAAACGGAAATAGTGTCCGTAAAAATATTATGTGTAAATGTCTATAGTAAATATAAACTACGGAATCATACGTAATATAGCCATAAGTCTGGGGACACTTGCAGGGAAAAATCGTAAATTTATGGGTTAGAGAGTTGTTAATATTACGGATATATATGTAATAACATAACCGGTAAATGAGCAAATCTGCAAATCTGTAGAAATGCAATTGTAGCATTATAGACACATAAGTATGGCTCAGTTCCGTGTGATGAAACTGTTTTACTGGAACTTCTGTTGGATTAAGAAATAACTTTCCGTGAATTCACGATGGTAGCCGGAGAAATTTTAACCGTAAATTCCGTAAATCGACGGAGAAAAATTTTCACTATGTTTTTATGAAAGAGGGCTTCTATAATTCGTAACACTAAAAAAATTCTTTGAATTTAATTTTAATATGTTTAGAAAATTTAACTAATTGAGTCTTAGCTATTCGCAAAATAAAAGTAGTTATCCTGTTATGAATGCTTGTGGAACTTCACTTCGCGAAAAAACCTTATTCAAACATACTTCACAATAGTTTGCATGGTTCTGCACAAGGCCGTATTAGTAATTTTGTCTGCAATAGTTTTAGAACTTATTTTGTACCATCAAATTTAGTAAAAACGTTTATGACGAAAACATGTGTACAATAAATACATATTAAAATTAGCGTAAATGAATCTGTTGATATGTCTTACCTAAAATTAATACATAATATACTTGGGATTTGATAAAACACACATTTAGTAACATATTTCCATCTGTCGTTAAGACATGTTTTCATCTATGATAAGCTTAACATTGTACTAACAGAGGAAACAAAAATACTTTTTTTGGCAAGACTACTTAACAAATTTTTTCAATGAAACAGTCATTTGGTGAATAAATTATAGGTTAGGACAAAGATAACGATGTTAAATTAGCTAGGATATGAGGGGAAGGAAACTGAATACTTCGGTGTGTTTTATATGAGCTCAGGTAAGACTCGCTATGACAGTAGTCGACACTGTGCGTGTTGTCCCCCGTAGGCCAGTCACAATGATAGGTTACAGCTCTGGAGCTGCCTTGGTAGATGATGCCCAAAATTATGCGTGCTGCAAGTGAATATGTGGAAATAATTTTCTTCATAAAGTTTTGATGCTCTAACAGTCCAATTTTGTGGTAGGTTTGATAAATTCTGAAGACATTATTTAGATAACCACTAAATACACATGAAAAAAAAAACTGTACCGTGCTTACATTCTAATTAAAATTCCTTTTCCTGCTATTTTCTCAAACTTATACTTTTTCAGTTAGCGACGATGTTTAAGAAAAAAACAAATCGAAACCACGTTTAGCCAATTACTGGGCTCTCAATACTAATATATAGGCAATAATTCAATACTGGTAACTTTTTTTTAATGCTTCGTTTAAAAAACTTGCGATAAATTTGTGTACTTATAAAATAATTGTGTTACTTCCTCAGAATAGTTACAGGTGGAGAGTAATATAGCATTTTATACAGCGAAACAATTATAAATGTTTATAAAAATTACTTAAATATTGGTTTTTAAAATGAGAAATAACGTTTATTGTTCCAGAACCCAATGTTACATGTGAACTGTCACAACAAATCCGACAAGAACGGTTTCGAAAGAAAGTACGTTTATACCACAACACACACATTCATAGCAATTTTTGCAGCTGCTGTCTGTCAATTACTGGAAGTACATAAACAATAAACTGTAGATTTTCTAGATATAAAAAAATCTTCAAACAACCATATTTAATAGACTTTAATAATATTTAAATTATGTGTTTATTTATAATAATATAAAATTAGATGAATTTCTGTGTAAAATATTAATTTAACTTGCTGAACTCGTTACAATCGTACCCCAACTAAAAATCTCATCGTGGTTATTATTAATACTTTTCACGAAAAATACCCACCTTCTATTTTGAAACTTTCCGTTTTTTTAATGAATATATTGTATTAGCGTGTTACTTTCTTTTTATTTGTCAAATACAGTGGTCCAACGTTAATTACCTAGTGGTGCCGAAACACACTAACTTCCAAAAAACACAAGCAACTTTATACAGAGCGTAAGCCTGCGCCTACTTATGATAACTCATCCAATTAAATGGCAATGCAGTACTTTCCAATTTTGAAAAGTATTATTAATCTACCTTCCCACAACAAATTCCATTTCAAAGAATATGATCTTGCGTCAGGAAATATTCAAGAAACACTACAAATTAACTCATGTCAAAACAACAGCCAGACGTACTAACTTCTACCGATTATCTTAACTAAACTTTTCTTACTGTTTATAGCCAACTCACAACCAGCCAAATGAGAGCATTTAATGATACAGAGCATCTTTTATTTGAAGATGAAACCTGAAATTGGAATAATTAGAAATAATTTAATGTAAACAGCAACTCTATTAAAATATTGGTTAGGGGTTATACTCTTTTTTTACGTCATATATACCTTTCCGCACACTTCCAAGTCTCGATCCTATTTAATTAATTTATGTATTAATTTTTATTATTTTTTTTGGGAAAATACGACGCGAAACTGGCAAAAAGTAAAAAAAAAAAAATAAAATCTGTTGATCTGATTGCTACCAAACTTGACAGGATCACCCACTGGACTAATCTGAAGATTGTCTGAAAATTTCATCAAAATCGCTCTAGCCGTTCTGGAGTCCATAGGGAACACACACACACATCATATATATATATATATATATGTATATATATATATATATAGTGTGTGTGTGTGTGTGTGTGTAATCCGAACTCAAATAAAATACAACTCTCAACTTGTAAGATTTCAGAGTGTTTTCGCCGCGTTGAAAACAAATGAATAGGGCGAATATTAGGCTTAACGTATAAGACGGGACGATTTCAAAAAGTTTCTGCTGAAATCGATTATTTACTTTTGTATAACAATGTTAATATTAAAATGTCAGTTCAAAGAAAATATGAATTACAAAGACAAAACAAATAATGTGGTGTATAACACGTAACTAACCCGTGAATAAAGAAACAAATGTTATATCACAATGTGGTTTACAAAAAAAATAGACTTTTGAACGTACTCAACTACTGAAAATTTAAACAACACAAGATGATATTATGCAAATGTATGCATTGGACACACATAATTGGCACAAAGTAACTACTAGTGTTTGCTACCAATTTTGTGTAGTTTCCATTGCTGTTATGACAATTCACGATTAAAAAAATATTAATTAAATTTAATTTTACATCTCAGAAAGAAGTATTACTTTTCTAAATAAAAAACATTTTTCACTTAAGTTGGTATTTTGTAGTTTTGAAGTAAAATGTTTGTTACAGATATGCTACAGCAACTCAAAATACATACCAGTGCCCACACTACGTATAATAACTTGTTACCAACAATACAGTCATTTTACAGCTACAGAAGGTTGCATTTGTGGAATATAAGAGAATGTTAAGTAAAATATTTATGTATGCTATGCCAACATGTCTCGACGAATATCGTTACTAAATGTTTTGTTTAGCATGCGTATAACGTTAAGACAATGTAATTCCTAAGTCCAACCCTGTACACAGTCGACCCCTTTCTTACCAAAGGCTCCAGTTTAAAATATTTAATGCTTTTGGTGCCAATGTTCGACATTTCAAGCAGTTTCACCTTAAAGTAAAGTTATTGAATTTAGAAGTGATTTTGCCTGAAATGCGTTACCTTTCCTTCTATGAATGATTTCATGTAATTTAGTTTAGGTTCTCGGTGACTTATTTAACAGCATTTCTCATCTAAATTAATGACTAATTTTTAATTATTTTTATTTCACCGCCCATTCAGTAATGTATTAAGAACGAAAAATTTCATAAATTGCGATACAATTCTAACTTATCTTATTTGTAGTCAAATAATTGTTTGACACGGTCTAGTTTTTAATTATTCCTTATTAAATCATTGCTGATCTGGCTTAAATACTTGTTTTTGACATACAATCTTGAACATATATAAAATATCTTATGTATCTTACGAAACTTCCTAGCATTAAAATAAATCAACATAAAATTAGTTAACGTAATAAATTCAAACTTATTCATGTAATTAAACGTGTAACGACTCTCGCTAATCAGTCACTTGAAAGGCGTTGCAGCGTTATTTGATCAAACCAATACAAGTTTTATAATTATATTTACCTACGAAATGAAAACTGTTCCTACATAACGAAGAAATGTAGTTTTTAGATTCGCCGCGCATTACAAACAAAATTTTTAAGTATTGATATTTTGCTTATTTTTAAGAATATGTATTTCGAACCATACTTTCGCTTGAGATGTATCGTAGCGAGTTTCGATTATTCATTTTTTCGAAGTTTCTGCTAAAAGCGTATTACATTTCCCACACCTACGATAATAATATGGACTTCAAATCATGTCGCCATAATTTTAAAAATATTGCACACTTATTAGAAACATGATTTTCAGACTTTCCAAAAGGGTTAAAAACGACTTCTTTTATTCAGCCTTATACGAGGAAAACTCCTACTCTGATTCGAAAAACACAAACACAGAAACCGTCATTCGTTCTTAAAACATAGTTTCTACAAATAAAATAAAACTATAAAAAATATTAAAGCAATGCACGCCAGTTTATTTCACATACAAACGCAGCCTTAAGGGCGCAGCCTACCTTATGCGGTCTTGCACGTTAGAGACTCAGAAGTGACGTAGCCATAGGGCGACCTTATAGCGCTCTTCAAATGCCACATCGCCCC
This sequence comes from Medauroidea extradentata, assembly GCA_003012365.1. NCBI lineage: Eukaryota > Metazoa > Arthropoda > Insecta > Phasmatodea > Phasmatidae > Medauroidea > Medauroidea extradentata. Next base: position 38,675 of record PNEQ01026767.1, on the reverse strand, counting down.
AACGAACCGAGCGCCGAACTAGCATGTAATATTCCCGCCGCTGCATTTTACTATGGAACTTACAGCAATGACCATATAATTTTATTTGTGAAAAATCCTTAGCACAGTTCAGTTCACGTCTATTTCTAAGTGTCACATAGGTATATCCGGTTAGTAGGCCTACATTTTGAAGTACGGCAGTCTGAAAAGGCCATTTACAGCTATGTTGGAGGACTTCAAAATAGATCATGATCATTAGCGATGCCAACTCTAGGTTTTTTTGGGGAGGGGGGCCATTCCTTAAAAAGTAACTGCCAACACCCCGAGTCAAAGAAGGGGGTAGGGTGTTCTCCCCCGGAAAATTTTAATTTTTAAGGTGCAAAATTGTGCTATTTAAGGCGTTTCCTGAACAAAAATTAAATACAATAGTTTTAAATTTTGTAATATGTTAAGGATAAACTATACATTAAAGGCCAAAGGTGTATTTTACTTTCGTACATTGGTACAATTGGTGCATGTGAAATAACTTCGTAAAATAAGTGTTTTCCTGTACATTACAATCTATTTTAAACGCGCGGTGGGCGGCGCCCTTAAGGGCGTTCAAGTGGGGAAAAATCATAATTATATATTTGTATAAAATAGGGTTAGTTTTGTAGACATTACTTGAGAGTACAATTTCCTCTTACGAAAAAAATTTAGCTCAGCCAGTTTTTCCATATTGTCGGTTCAAAGTCAAAATTTACATATTTTTACTTCATGCAGAACTTTAAAACAAGTAAACATAATGAAATGGAAAAAATCACATCGAAACTACATGCTACGGTCTACGGTTTGAAGCATATACAAACCCTTAACAAAAATTTTTGTACTTAAAAAATTTTTCAAAAATTTGCTAATTTTTTATTATTTTAAATTTTTTTAAAATACAAAATATTTATGTAAAGGGTTTCTATATGATTCAAGCCGTAGACTGTGGCATGTAGTTTTGATGTGATTTTTTCCATTTTATTATGTTTACTGGTTTTAAAGTTCTGCATGAAGTAAAAATATGCAAATTTTGACTTTGAACTGACATTATGGAAAAACTGGCTGAGCTAAATTTTTTTCGTAAGAGGAAAATGTACCATCAAATAATGTCTACGAATCTAACCCTGTTTTATACAAATTTAAAATTATGATTTATCCCCACTTGAACGCCCTTAATGTCTCACAGTAAAAGTCTGGAAGGTAACATACGGCCTACGTACTTAGTATCAAGCGTAAACGCTTGCCTGGAAACTAACGTTTTAATATCACTATAAATTGTCGTAATTTATTAAGTGAATCAGTATTTGTTGTTAATCACTATCACTTTACATAAAGCAATAATGCCACTGCCTTTGTCGGTAAAAAAAAAATATTCTCTGAAAAAAATATTTGAGATGTTACTTTTTTATAATTTAAACTTGGTTGGTGTAGTGAAATGGTTTTATTTGCTGTGGTAGTGCCAACCATCCAGAATTTTAAAGCGAGCATGGTAATTGATATAAAACTGGTCATCAATTAATTATTATTCAAGAATAACACCTTTTTCATAATTCCGTTTGTTATATACTACGAGTCAATAATAAAACCTAAAGCTTAAGTCTAGCGCTAACTTATTGGATTTTATTCTGCCTTCATATTAAAAGCTACATGTATATTTCAGCATTGATTGAATTTAAAAAAAAAACACCTTATTTAAGTGTCTAAATCACTGAGACACAGATTCAAAAAGATGTGTTTATTTTGCGAAGTGGAGAATTTAAAAGTAAGTAATTTCTTTAATTTAGTGGTTCATACTCCCCATTATATTACGATGTGATCGATCAAATAATAATTTCGACGTGCCATGGTTAACGTTGTTGATTATTTATCGATATACTGAGTTCCGATTTTTACGCTGCGTTATTGGTAAGAATCCCGGCCTGCATACAAGAAAGTTGGCGTAACATGACAGTGTCGACAATGTTTCCTTGCATGCACCTTGGTAAAAGCTATAAGACATTTCCCCACCATTTCAGAGTCTCGCTCATAGGGGTGATGGAGCTCGTAAAAGCCCATGCCAAACACGCCTAATAATTGATAACTATGTATTTACAGGCGGTAATTATTGGCGGCAACTAGCGACGACTTGGCACTGAAGCTGATCTAGGGCCAGCGCTTGCCATTATTGACCATTCACGAGTATCGAGTTATCAGTTCGACTGTAGTCGGTGGAAAAAAAAAAAAAAAGACTTGATTTGAATATAAGAATGGGTCGTCCGTCTCACTCGTTCTTCTCGTCGGAACAAAGCCCCGATGAGTCACCCACGTGACCCCAGCGGCTCCCCCTCCTCTTCATAGTCGAGATAATAATATTCACTTTGAGAACTTGCACACACCACTTTTAGCTTTTCAATCACTATAATTCAAAACCCTTTATTACGAGGCGCTTGTTTGTTATTAATGCACATCTTATGCCAGGTCGTATGATATTATGTTTCTATTTACTTATCATGGTCATGTTTTTTTTTCTCGGATATTCAATTAACTTTTTTTCTTTTCCCATCTCGCATCTCTCCTCGGTGTTCTAATCATCGCTCGCCCTGCCCTGTACTTAGTTGGTATAATTCTAGGAATGGGCCCGGAATCCACGGGGCCTTCCTTCTCGCCAAAGTCATTCAGCTAACCCTCTGCCTCACGCAACAACCGAAGGCAAGGCGCTTTTCCAAACGCAGATTTATCGGCCGCCTAATTATCAGCGAGCGGAATGTGCTTGCTTCACAGCTGAAACCACATTATCAATATTAAAGATATTGAGAGGTACGTGAATTTCGCGGATTTACAAAGCGGCAGTCTAGACTTCTCAGTCGTATACACTCACACCGAGTGAAGTGGCGCAGCGGTAACACGTTGGATTCGTATTCGGAAGGACCCATGTTCGATTCCCAACTTCGGCCATTTTGATTTCGGTTTTTCATGGTTCCCGAAATCGCGCCAGGCGAATGCGCGGTTTATCGCAATTTTCATCGCCATTTTTTAATTTTTTATTTGTACCAGAAATTTTTTTCTTATTGTAGACACAAAATGTGACTAAATTTGACTCTTATGAAATTTTTTTATCTCTCATAGCTTTCGCGTAATGGCTTGTTAAAGTCATATTTTGCATGTTTCCGTTTTAACGACTACACTAAAACCAACTGATATACTAAACTCAAAAAAAAAAAAATCACAGTGGATAAAGACATTGCAGGCTACAATGTCATGCTCATAAAAATAAAGAATAAAAATTATTTGTATTTTAAAAAAAGTTATTGAATTTTTATTCTTTATTTTTATGAGCATGTCATTGTAGCCTTCAATGTCTTTACCCACTGTGATTTTTTGAGTTTGGTATATCAGTTGGTTTTAGTGTAGTCGTTAAAACGGAAACATGTAAAATATGACTTTAACAAGCCATTACGTGAAAACTATGAGAGATAAAAAAATGTCATAAGAGCCAAATTTAGTCACATTTTGTGTCTACAATAAGAAAAAAATTATCTGGTACAAATAAACAATGAAAAAACGGCGATGAAAATTGTGGTAGACCGCGCCCTTGAAAAGCCTCCCTACCTACGTTTGAAATGCGCTGCAGCGAGTTGCGATTATTCTTTTTTTGATGAAATTACTTACGGCGCACTATATTTGTATACCTACGAAAAGAACACACACTTCAAACTATGTCGCTATAGTTTCAAATAGTCGGCACGTTTATTTCAAAAATCATTTACGTTGCCCTCAAATTGGCCAAATATTGGGTTTTCAGACTGCCGTATCTGTAAAAAATAACAACCAGATTAAAAAAAAAAACACAACTCTAGCAACAAGCGTTAGACTTTGAACTACGCTGGCTACAAACAAAATAATGTGGTCACCTCTTGAAGTCCCATAGGTAAAAGGAAAATAGAAAAGTACTGCACGCCCGCTGAGCGGCTTGCGCGGAGAGGCGATAATGCATTACAAACGTCGGCTAGTGGCGCACTTGCCGCTCCTGCCTCACACACACAAACGCAGCCTAGGGAGGCAGGCCACTTAACAAAGGCCGTAGCTGGCCAAGCTCCCGTCATTGTACCGAGTTTTGTGTCACCGTCTCTAATGACTAGGGACAGGAAAATATTGCGAATTCAATTACCTATAGGCTAGAATCCATTGTGCTATACATACTCAAGCCCCGACTATTGGCCAACTAGCTGCTACACTGAAATAACGGTTTTGTGGTGACTGCAAAACACTTTGTCAATATGGACCTCACCAATATTTTTGCACTGGTTACAAAATTTTTTGGTTATCACTGCAAAACATTATTGCCATTGGGGAAAGTAAAAAATTTTGGTAGTCACTACAAAAATATTTGGTGAGGTCCAAATTGACAAAGTGTTTTGCAGTCACCACAAAACCGTTTTTTCATTGTACTCTGTGGAACAGCAGACAATGGGCGAAAAGACGGGCCTGAGTATGCATAGTACAATGGATTCTTGCCTACAGGTCATTGAATTCGCGAAATTGTCCTGTCCCTACTAATGACCTCGATGTCGAGGAGACGTTTATCTCATTTACCTTGTCTTACCTGTACACTCACTGACATAAAATCGATTATTAGCGACCCGGAAACGTCGTGGGTTCAACAATCTACCGGCTAGACTCGACAGTCCTGTGAACACATTGCCTTCAGCTACTTGTTCATTGGTTGCTGGTCCAGTGAGCGGCCAGTTATACTTCTAGTAATGTAGCGCGGCAGTCAGTGAGCGTTTTCATGCAGGTCTGATACTGGCACTGGTTCACAGTCCTCAAAAAAAGAATTTCAGTAACAGAGATCCAATCACAGAAATAACAGACAGGTACAAGAGTTTGAAAACTAACGTCTCCTCAAATGAATAAGCGAAACTATCCATTTGCATAGATTATAGTATTTCGCGAACGTATTTTGTACCAGCATACCCTTCAAAACGGTGCAGTTTCTTGCTACATGTATGACTCGGTGATATACTTCTGATATTACGTAGTTGCTTGCAGACCAATATCAGGCACCAAACATTACAGTATCGGGATTCTTATTGGCTCAGTCAAATAGGGTAACAGCTCCAAGTACAAGCTAAAGTCAGTAATCCGCTGGTAAGCTGAGCGTATGTTGACATCCAGCAAACAGTTAAGTTTTCCCGCGATAAACCATCATTAGAGCCCCGGAAATTTCGCGGATTCAACTGAGGAGAGGTTGGATTTCTAAGTCATGTACATGTTGGAAACTATTTCGATCGGGTCATTGTTTATTAAACGTGACCTTGCGGACTCCGAACCAATGGCGAACATGCGTAAAAACGCTCACGGACTCCTGCGCTACATCGTCAAATGTTCAATTGCTCACTCACTGGAGCAGCAGCCAATGAACAAATATAGCAGAGGACAGTGCACACAGGACTGTGGAGTCTAGCCTGCTGGGCGTTGAACCCGCGAAATATCCGGGCCTCTAACCATCATCTCTAACCATTTGTATAGACTTACAATTGTCGCGTTATTTTCTGATAACAGACAAGACTGCGATCTGTTGTTCGCTCACTCGTCGTCTTCCGCTGCTTACAATGTGTGGATTGTAGCAGGTAACACTCTGAGCCAATAATTACAAATTCTGACTGGATTCAGTTTCTTGGAAGTACTCCATTGCAAATTGAATGACTGTCATAGAAAACTAAACAAATAAAAGAAAACCATAATATAAGTCTTTGGGAAGACTCGAAACCACTTACACAGGAAATTGACAAAATTAAAAGAAAAATCAAAGAATCAGCCTTTATTATTAGCAACAGCAATATTTTCAGTCAACAGAGCATTGAATTAAAAAAATATGTGGATCCCATTGATTAAGAAAGAAACAAGTTCCTGAGCCCTGTGTGTCTACCTGATGACGGGAACAGATTCCAGTTCCCGAAACGTCGTAACACTGTCTGTCTGGAAAACTACTGTGTCTTGTTTCGTCTTTTCGTTGTGTCGTTTGTCTTTTCTGTATACGTCTGTTATCTGTTGCGTTTTGTCTCGTCTATTTGTTGTCTTTTCGTTATTTTTCTGTTCGTGTCTGATATTTGCTGTGTTTTTTGTTTCATCTCATCGTTGTGTCGCATGTTACTTGGTTTTTATTTTACTTGTTATTATTTTCATTTATTATTTGTTTGTTCCTTGTTTCTATTTGACCCGATTCCATTTTGGAATTTCTTGTTTTGTATGTATCTTGCTGACTAAAGCATACTCTGTTTATTTTATGGTTTTCTTTTATTTGTTTAGTTTTCTTTGACATTCGTTCAATTTGCAATGGAGTACGTCCAAGAAACTGAATCCAGTCATGCACTCCCATTGCACAGTTCTTTCAAAGATCATAATTATAAGTTCTGCTGTTGTGAGACTAATCGCATGTTAAGCAATGAGATACGTAAATGACATCACATAAAGACTGGTAAGCAATTAAATCGCAGATTGTGCTTGAGTATATGCAGACCGGTACAGTCTTCTGCCAACAAGCAATAACACGAATTTTGCATGTCTCTATCACTATAAAAAAATTGAGGTTCATCTACTACACACGTAATGGAAGCTTATTACCTCTACATGTAAGGGAAAATTACTCCACATACGTAAAGGGAAGTTACACGACTGAAATATAATTTTTCATTACATTTTGGCGCAGGCCATGCACAGAAATTTTTCGTAACACGCGAGAAAAAATTTTTGAGTCGTTTGTGTAGCGAATAAACTGAAATGTTGACATTTCTACACATGTTTGTAAACCAGGTTTACCGCTCAAGAATAGTGAATATTCCCATACACATGGTGAGTAAAATTACCAGCTTTTTTTAACAGTGTTGGCTTCTAACTGCACAAGCGAGTCGCCCGTGGTATTCTTTCTCGTTATTATCTGACAACAGACTATACTCCAAGTTACTGTGTGCTCATATGACTTCTACTGTTGGCCGGCAGTTTGGGTGGCGCGCCTGGAGTACGTTTTCAACCTCCTATACATTGATTCTTTATTTATGAATAAATCACTATTTAGTGTATAGGAAATCGTAAAAACAAATGTAAAAAAATGTTCACATATTAGTCCAGAGTACAAATTTCATCAACACTATGTAAACACTTACTAGATAAGAATACACATTCTTAAATTTAAGAGAATTAAGTGTTTTTAACATTTTTAGGTAACATGTTATAAAACTTAATTTTTAAATGAATAGAAATGTTTTGTTTAGCGCTTAGATTGTGTCTTTCCACATATAAATAAGTTATATTTCTAGTGTTATATAAACAAACTGAAGCATTTTCTTACAAACCATATAAATTAGTTGTCATAAATAATATAAGCTTCAGGATATGTAAAGAAGGTAAGGTCAATATTTTCAGCGTGATAAACAGAGGCTTACAATTAGTACTATTACAAACACCACAAACACAAACACCACGTATGTGTTGATTTACTGGATTTCTTTGCCTATTTTTATTTCACGACCGAAAATTCCAAAATTACCACAATGGAAACATAACTATTGATCTTACCTTTCAGTAGAAGCATAAAAAATGAAATAGGAACTAATTTTCCTTCATGTAAAAAAAAATTAGTTTCTAGTTTAATTCTTATACGTCCACTGAAAGTTGGGGGACCACAGCTATGTTTCCATTGAGATACTTTGGGAATTTTCGGTCGTGAAACGAAAATAGGTAATAAAAACCAGCAACTCAACACGTAGGATTATGAATAGCTCTTAAAATTTCCTCTATCCTCTAATGCGGGTACACAAAAGTACGAAGTGTGTTCGAGATTTTAAAGGCTCGTGAATTATAGCCTATTGCCAAATAACAACGTGAAGTTTTCATGCATATGCTTATTTATTACTGGTTTGCAGAAGAAGACGTGCCAAGACAGGCGGTCATCCTAATACATAAGTGATATCGAATTGTAAGTTCTTGTCGTTCAACTAGAATCAAATAAATCATCATCCAAAATATAGCCAATATTTGGACGCAGCCAAAAGCCTGGTTCAGCTGGCGCTGAATAATATTTAAAATTTATTATTTTTTGTTTCCAATAATCTAAATTATCTAATTTTTCATTTACCCATTCAAAAACCCCCTTGGTAAATATTGACTCATGGCCAAGTCATATAAATTATTAGCGTCTAAATTTTATAATTATGAATTTTCAATTTTAGGGTCATAATTTTCAATATATTTATTATTCACTTTAGAATTTCGTTTACAACACTGTGATATTCCACTTCTAATTCCTTTTTCAATCATTAAGATTTTATCATAATCTGTTAATAATTCTAATTTTATTCCTGTGTATATTAACATAGTGTCCCAAGCCAATCCTGGGGCTGTAAAATACCAAGTAGGATCTAATTTATATGTTTTTATGCAAGCATCTCTAAAATTTTCAAATATAATATCTAACAATAAAACATCAATTTTGTTACATAATTATGTATATTCACTAAGATTTGTAATTTTTAATATGTTCCAAACTTTTTGAGCAAATTTGTAATCGTCATCGGAAATATCAGTTTTATTTAAATTATTGCAAAAAGCTTTTTTTGGTGGTATTACTATTTCATTAAATTTTTCTTTAGAATCCATATAATCATATGGATATACACCATTTTTAGTAACTAAACTCATTTTGTATTCTGAAAAATGTTTTTGAAGTTTCTCGAAATTGCTCTTTAGTAAAATTTTTAGATAATGAATCTAAACTAGCAGGCATACATTAAAATGAATCAAGATATCTAAATTTTACTCCTTCTTGTACATGTTTTGAACAAGAAATATATTTTTCTTCATTGTTTGTGATTAAATAAATTCTTTTTTTTTTTCATTTTCATATACTCCTAGTTCTTTTATAAATAGATTAATGTCTTCACCAGATAAATGATGAAAATAAACAAGAGCAAATGATGGAAGTTTATAATTTAAATTACATTTGTAATGAGCCGCTCCTCTAAATTGGCCAGTTAAATGATCGTGATCCATTACTAAAAGTTTTACATCTGTTTCCCCATCCTCATCCTCTATAATAATGGTATTTAATGGTTTTTCACAAATACGGCAATACCTTATATTCTTATAGTCATTTTCTTCTTTTTTAGTTACTGAAATAATTGGTACAACTATTTCGTATATTTTTTTAATATTATTTACTTCTCCCATTAACATTTTTACAAACACTCTTCGTGCTTCTGGCCCATTTTAAGATACTGGTGGTTTGGAATAATTATTTTGATACATAATATATTAATTAATACTCTCAGGTTCATGTTTTTGTAAGCCTATGTTTACGAAATAGCAGTATTTGTTTGGAAATTTTCTATTTTTTGTAACAAACATTCAAAATCAGCATATATAATGAATCGAACCTTTAAAGAATGATTTTTTTTTTTACATTTTTTTAGTTGGAAGTTATATTAAACACCGTTATGGTATTAACAATCTTTCTCGTGATTATTTAGTTTATCTTCGGAATGAATATATAATAAACATCTGTCACCTAGAAATTTTTATGCTCATTTTTTTTTTTCAAGCTGTGATTCAATAAGCCGGAAATGACTTTTTATCCAACAATTGTGATCATTATATTTATTTATATGTAGTAAAGTTTAATGTGCCTAATATTTAGAGGGTAAAATATATATTCCGTTTCATATGTCTACTCTTTTTAGTTTCTTAATTATTAATATCTTCTTCATTTTTCCTTCACATTTCTTTCTTAATCAATTTTTATTCGTATCCACAAACATTAATAGAAATTCCTTTTTTTTTCTTTTTCGAATAATTCAATTTTATTTAATGTTTCGAATTTCCAAATATTTTAAGGCTTTATTAAATTTCATTGGAAGTCCCAAATCTTATAAAGATGTTTCATTAAATCAGCTTTCATATTTTTTTATAATGATTAACTCTTTCTGGGTGACATTTTACAGGATGAAGAGCTGATAAAATTGACCATAAAAAGCATTTTTGATTATTGTTTTGAACATTTATAACTTATGTTTATCTTTAATTTTTTGGGGAAGTTCAACATAAGAACCTCCTTTTAATGGATTGTATTTATTTATTCTTATCTCAAGACTAATTATTTTATTTTATTACCCACTGGGATCCTTTTGCTTCAAATGTTCTAATATCAGCCATTATTTTATTTTCACATATTCCGTAATATTTTTGAAAATCAGTTATTTTTAAAATAATTTCATTTTTAGTTCTAAAAGATGATTTATCAACATCTTCTTTAAGTTCCCTGATATCATTTACAGTGTCTCTTTTAAATTGTATAACAAATGCTAAATTTACTTTTAAATCATTTTATTTTAGTTCTTCTTTTATTGATTTATTACAATTTGTTTCATAGCATTAAGAAAATAAGTTGGATCTATTACATCTTTTACAACATTAAAATAATAAATTTTTATTCTATCTTCAAATGCTTCTTCTATTTTACACATTTAAACATTATTATTTGTTACTTAATTTATTCCGTTTTATTTACTTTTTCCATATGTGTTTTACCTTGTTGGTGATTTTTTTTCTATATTTTTTATTTTATTCTATTATATAAATTCTGCTTGATTGCATAATTTTTTCTGGTTCAATTAATGGTTTATTATTTCTGCTTATTTTTGGCTCATTTTTTGGTTTATTTTATGAATTATTAGTTTCGTCTTCATTATAATTTTCTGTAAGTTTTTGAATTAGTTGTTGTTTTCTATTTGCAAAGATTTTTTGGTTCTGTTACACTCAGATGGAGATACGTAATAATATCATTATCATTAAGAGTATTGATATTTAAATTAATATTTCCATCCAAAATATTATCATTCAAAATACTTTCATAATTGTTGCTGTTATCATCTAAAATATTATTATCATGATCATTGTTAATATTTTACGTGTCAACATTACCAATCAAAATATAATCATCATAGTTAATATAATTATTTCGATTTCTTACTCCGGCTCGCCTTTGCGAAGTTGCGCCATTTAAATTTGCCTCCATTTGTTACGAAAGAAATGTCATTACAATATTTTAAAAACTCATTTCCAAAAATAATAATTTTCTTTTCATTTAAAAAATATAAATTTGAAACTAAAAAATTTAATTAGTCATCAGCAACGGCTTTATTTTCTTTTAAATCTTCATGAAATTGTAATTCTTAACTTATTTTTCATAGCTGCTTTTGTAAATTATTTACCACATAAAGAACACGGCATTTTTTTTTTTTTTTTTCATTTTATCATTACGAATTTTTCTACACCAACAAGTATAAAATAACATATACAGTATTTCAAATTTAATTTTTCGAAAACTCAGAATACAGCTTAACAATTTTGCGAATAGAACACTTTCTAGTAGTGATATTTTTTGATAACTCATTATCAGGATTAAACTTTATTGTTTTAAATAATTTTTCGTACCTCCTTTTGTAATATTTTTACCACATAGGTCACAAGGTATTTTTCTAACAACTTAGCATTCAACATTTTTTACAAGAAATACACAAGTAGGCTATGTCATGAGTTTTTTTATATTTTTTAGATATTCAGAATGTGCTTTAATAATATTAGATATATGACATATTCTAGTAATATATCTTTCTAACATTGATTCCATTTTTTTTCTTTCGAGTTTTTTGTCATAATTTATAAAGAAAACATTTTCTTAAGATATTTTAAAAGGAAAAAAACGCATTTTTGTAATAATAACTAATTTTTTAATGAGCATAATAACCCGTCTGGTGGACGCGTCTTACTTATAACGAAAATAAAAATATTTTTTATATTTTTTAAGGATTTTGAACCATTGGTCTTAAAGACGCCCGATTAGTAATGAATAAACTTTATTCGTTTGTTCCATTATTCCATTGTCCAATTGTTCCTTAAATTATGATTTATAACATTTTTGTCAAAATAAAAGTGTCCCTGAAAATATTTTTGGCCCCAACGGGCAAATGTCTTCTACTAACATTGACTGGTGACCGAACATTAATTTTGTACTGTTTGAGTTAAAAGTTTATTTGTAAGACCGCAGTGCACCAATATTTTCGTGCCAAGAAAACGTAAAAACACACTTTCTTCGGCCGCGAGAATGTAATCATCAAATATTACTGAAGATCTTGGAATGGGTATACACGCAAGCCGAGCAGTTTTCAAGTACGAGTATATGACTATCATCCAAAGCTAAGCCTCAGCTGGCGGCCACATTCATGTGTTTAACATGCCGTGTTAAAACAAAATAACATTGTCTGCCTGTCTGGTTGGTTGTAGGATCATGAGAAATGTTTCAGCAATGCAATTGCTTGTTAGTATAAAGTGAGTCAGGACGGAGAGAGTTAATATTAGGCCGTGTTAAAAATAGTATAAATGGTCCCAAAGTCACTTCACTTGACCAATTTCACCCCCGCTTATGGTATATATATATATATATATATATATATATATATATATATATATATATATATATATATATATATATATGAGGTAAAATGTGAACGTAGAAACCTGCGTAAATTTCACGCATTTTAAGTGCATATATTATAGGTATATCAGGGTGTCCCGATCTCAAATACATATATATATATATATATATATATATATATATACAGAGAGAGAGAAACCACATGTGTGTGTGGGCCATTGTGAAATAATTTCACAATGGTATTGTATCGGCACTTTGATATTTGTAATTAAAACTACCTGCAATGTTAGAAGAATCTGCGTACGTACTTCAAAATTTTTCAGTTAACTGTAAGAATTAAAAATCGTATAATAATGGCTGGAAACGATAGAAGAAATATGTACGTCTAACTGGGTAGCGTAAAAGACTGACGAATATAAACACCAGATTTTTTGCGAAAATAATTTTGCCGCAGTTTGTTGCAGTGCCTTACGTGCACGTATGCAGTTCTGCTTCAAAATTAGTGTTTAGATAATTTAACTCTCACGTGTCTTGGGATTTTACCCGCAAATCGTAGACGTGTGGTGTTGCAGTAACGTTACCGTGATTGGCCCAGTCAAATGAGAGACGTCACTTCACAAAGACACGCTGCCAATAACCATGAACCAGAGCTGCAGAGGTGGATGTCAGGAAACAAACTTGGGCAAAATTCTTTTCGCGTTAAGTTCATGGCTTTGCTGATGAGTAGAGCCGGTGATTTTTTGTAAAAAAAAATTGTGCAACAGTTGGCTTCAATGGCTTACGTTAAAAATCTGCAGCTTTGCTTCACGGTTATTGGCAGAATGAATTAATGCATAGCCTATAGAGCCACGATTTTATGGCGAAAATATTTTTGCAACATTTGGTTTCGATGCGTCATGCGCACGTCTACAGGTCTGTACATCGCCCGTGATTGGATAATTTTACTCTCACTTGCCTTGGCAAATTACAGACGTACGGAGTTACAATAATATTATTCTGATTGGTGCAGTCAAATAAGAAACGTATCTGAACAAAGACACGTTGCCAATAACCATGACTCAAAGCTGCCGATATGCACGTGAGACACTGAAACAAAGTGGGGCAAAAATATTTTCGCGACAAAATCGTGGCGCTACGCATAGGCGTGGCTTATTTGACTGTGCCAACAGGAACAAGGTTACCCTAGACGCTGATAAAAAAACATCCAATCACTGGTCATGAAGCAGGGTTACACATGGTCACATAAGACATTGAAACAAAGTGTTGTAAAATTCTTTTCATAAAAAATCATCGGTTATACTGACGAGGCCTAGCTAACAGACTGGGCGTATCAGAAGGCTGTAAAATGGCAGACTTTGATTGATTTAAGAGGGGAGGGGGAACTGCTCTGTATAATGGCATTCACACACTATCTTACTTGTCCCCGTGTCCCCTCCCAGCGTCTTCCTTCCCCCCTCCCTACCGACAACTGGCTGTGCCAACAACGCCTAGACCACGCCCCTTCGCGCATAATTTATACTGTCGCAAGCTCGCCTTCTGCGTGGTACAGCCTCCTCGAAGAGCGTGTGCGGCATCGCTCCTGCATATACATAGGCAACCATACTGACTGAGGTGATGCGTCAAATAACAGCACTGAAGAAATAAATAAGGACGAACTTGTTCTTCGTAGAAAAATATTAATTTTTGCGCAGGTGAACACCTCAATGTTGGCAGATTAAAGGAAGCGGTTTATTTCTGTGTTGGTCTGTACGCGAGTCTACAATCAAGAACTATCAACTTACGTAATCACTGAGTAAAAATAAATTTTGAGGTGAAAATACCTTTACATGTACACCTACATGTAGCCAGAGGGAAAAGTATGTGACTAGTATATGACATTTAGTGTAACAATCTCTACACGAAAAGGAAAGTTACCTTATTTAGTTAAAGTTTCCAACTGTTGCCCTTCGACCTTGAAGTACTGCCCAACAAGATACTACTAGCGTAAACAGGATATATATATATATATATATATATATATATATATATATATATATATATATATATATGATACCACAGGAATGAGCGTATTTAAAAAACAAAACAATATTTGCGATATTAATGTCAGCATTTTAGTTGTTCAGAGTAAACCACGTGATAAGTTAATATTATTTATTACATGTAAAATTTTTACCCCACAGATTTTTTTTTCTAATATTAATAGTGCCCTTTAATAATAATAATAATAATAATAATAATAATAATAATAATAATAATAATAATAATAACAATTTTATTTATTATGTTTAAAGTGCCATGCAACAGTCTTGCGACCAATAACAGGATGACACTAAACAAATAACAGATACAAATACAGAAAACAAATACAGAAACACTGGATAAACAATTAACAAAGGACATACAATTGAATACAAACATACAAAACAAAGGAACACACACTGATAGGACAACATGCAGCAAACATTTAAAAAGAAGACAGAACTGAGACACTTAATCAACCTTATTTAAAGTCCCAGGATACAATTTTTCTATCCTTAAAAGGTTCAAATTCACAAATATCATTAAAATGGAATATACATCTGTTAATTAAGTTTTTATTTTTAGATAATGCGAAAAAAAAGATTAAAGTTTCTACTAATACTGTTAGGTACCTGTAAACCTGTATTGTTTATAATAGTTTGACAATCAAAATAATAGAGAAAGGAGTTAATAAAAAATAGAGCATCATTAACTATCCTACGAGCATGTAAAGTGGTAGTCCTAAAACCAGTAAGAATATCCACATAACTGAAAGGCATTAACGGTTGAGAGAATCTCATGTAAATAGTTTTAAATAAATTGTATTGGACGGACTCAATACGATTAGAGTCCGTGATGGTAATGCTATTCCAAATAACAGAGCAGTATTCTAGCTTGGACCTAATCAAAGCATAGTAAAGGCTAATTAAGGAATCCGGAGAAGAAGCATTATAGGTCAGGAATTTTACTAACCCTAGAGTACGATGAGCATTGGAGATTAAATTATCAACATGTGAATGTAAATAAAGTTTACTATCTAATAATATTCCAAGATCATGTACATTATAATTACGTTAAATTTTGTAATTATTTACCGAATAGTCAAACTTTATAGGGTTAGTTTTACGCATAAATGTAATGCAGATAGTTTTATCACACACTGTAAAAAAAGTTGAGGTAAATTTACTCTACATGTAATGGAAGCTAATTACCTGTACAAGTGAGGGAAAAATTACTCAACACGTGTCAAGGAAAGTTTCTCAACTGGTAATGTAATTTTTCATTACATGTTGGCGCAGTCCTCTAGAACAATTTGACATAACGCGCGAGCGAAACTTCCGTTTGTGTGGCGAATACACTACCTTGCGAAAATTTCCACACATGTTCGGAAATCAGATTTCCCTCTCAAGGTTTGGGAATATTGCCATACATATGATGAGTAATATTACTAACATTTTTTACAGTGCAATTTAGATTCATACTATTATTCTCGTACCACTCACGGACTAAGTCAATATCAGCTTGAAGTTTAATGCAATCAGTTATGTTACTAATTTTAGCAAATATTTTTATACAATAGGCTATTAGCAAATTTTAATTGTTGTACAATATCATTAATAAACAGATTAAATAAAAGAGGGAACAAAGTGCCACCTTGAGGGACGCCAGAGGATGCAAGAAAGGAAGTGGAAAAGACATTCTTAACATTGACAGTAAAAGTTCTGTTCATCAGATAGACCTGAATCCATTTAATATAGGCACAATCGAGACCTATGTTCCTAAGTTTATACAGAATGATGGAGTGTTGACAAGTATCAAATGCTTTTTTTAGATCAAAATATATAGCATCATACTGACCTCTCGATATGACAGCACTATAAATTTCATTAATGTATTCAAATAAATTACTTGTAGTATTTCTTTTATACTGAAAACCATGTTGACAATTTGATATTATATTCTTATCATGAAAATTAATATGTCTGTGTATTATTTTTTCCATTACTTTAGAAAATGTACAAAGAAGCGAAATAGGACTGTAGTTATTAAGATAATGTTTATCTCATTTTTTAAAAACAGGAATTACGTTAGCCTGTTTCCACATGTTAGGAAAAATACCACAAGACAAACTAGTATTAATGACCTTAGTTAATACGGGGGCAAAGATTTCAGCACAGGCTTTAATAATAAAATTAGGGATACCATCAGGTCCTGAAGATTTACTAGATTTAAGATTTTTGATAGACCAAAGTCCTAAACTATTGTTGACTTTAGGGATAGGTAAGTGAGTATTAGAATCAGAGGTGAAATGTATATTGGAAGTTTGAGGAGGTTTTTCATAGATCTCAGCAAACTGTTGACCAAACAGGTTAGCTACTTCACTTGGATCTTGTATTAAATTACCGTTATTGAGAATGGTTAAATTAGGGCGGTGACCATCTTTCATCAATTTTACATACTTCCAAAATTGTTTGGGATTACGTTTAATTTTGTTATTTATTTCAATAAGGCAAATCCTTATCAGCTATAATTTTGTTCTTCACTAATTTGCGCTGCGCAGAGAAATTTGAATAATTGTGTTCATTCTTTTGATTTTTATACTTTCTCTAAAGATTATCTTTTTTTAATAAGCTTAATAATAGCAGAGGAAAACCAAATAATAATAATATGCTACTTTCGGCCATAATTACAATTTATAACACACGTACATGGAGATTTGTTAATAAACATATACCGATTTTGCAACAAGAAAACGAGACATTTTTTTATTAATTGTGCACTAGAAATTTCGATTTTAACCTTAGTAACAAAATTTAAGAATGATGATTGTTGCTAGCCATTTTAAAATTATTTTATTAATTGTTTCTTAGTTTATTTTGATTTTAAAATGTATTTTGTAGTGATATATGGTTGACCATTTAAGGACTATGGAAAGGTAAGATGTCGAGCGAACGACTGGAATATTTAATCGTCGATAAAATCTAAACTACTCTTCATAATTCGATAGGATTATTTTGCCGAGTAGATATTATATTAGCGGACGTTTATATATGTAGCACTGGGCGGTAGTATGTTTTGCTTTCGAGTAAAAAAAAAAAATTTAAAATGGTATTTAGAAAAATAAGTGATTGAAACCACAAAATCCATAAAAACGGAAAACTGTATTTTTTATAATTTTATTACGATAATATCCAGGACTCTGTAATAACCGAATTTTACAAATATTTTCCTTTTGATTTTAAAATAATTTTACTCTCCGAAAACCTCTGCGCGAGTGGTTAACGGATGTTAAAATTATTTTAAAATCAAAACGCAAATGTTATTTTTAATTTCGGCTTATTAAAAAGTCTTAGATATTATCGTACGAAAAATTATAAAAATTACTGTTTTCTATTTTTATGGACTTTGTGGTTTCATTCACTTATTTTTTCTAAATACTGTGTTTAATTTTTTACTCGAAAGCAAAGCATACTACTATTCAGTGCTATACAAATAGACGTTCGCTATTTAAATTTCTACTCGGCAAAAATTTTTATTGAAATAAGATGAGTAGTTTATCGATGATTGATAATTCCACTCGTTCGCTCGACATCTTAATTTTCCATACCCCGTAAGTGTTTCTGTTCAACATTTATTTAAAACTTAAATTTTTCCGTTTCAAACTTCTGTAGCTCAGACGTCGTACTAGACGTGTTTGGAATATTTTTTGTAACTGTAATGGAGTTGCAGTCGACAAGACGTTTTCTTTAGCGCTGAGGGGAAAACTGGAATGTTGAGTAATATAACTGTGGGAGTAGTGATTTGCATCTCGTAAATTAAAAGCAATCACAAGAGCTGTTGTCTGATCCCAACACAGTATAAGTAATTTTCTTTTCTTATTTTCATATAATTTACTGTAATACCTTATCATAATGTTTTAATATATTTTGTTGTCTTAAATGTTACTAAGTAAGTTTCATTCTAAATCTGCTCGCCTATGAATGCGTATTTATTTAAAGGACAATTCAAATTCTGGCGAATTTATATAGTACCTCTATTTTATTTAACAACTTTTTTCTTATAGTTAACTTTTTTTTACTTGATTCCTTGTTGATGTTTGATGTGTGTTGTTCTTCAGGAGTGTAATAGTCAATCGAATTTGAAGTATCCGCGAACTGACTGCACACGGTAGAAACTATCATCATTTTAACATAAATTATTATGTAGCAGTACACGCAGAGCGTTTCACGGTTCACAAAGTCGGCCACGCTGTTGCACTTACACGCATGATTTACTACGTCCGTAATTTCACTAATTCCTCATACATTATGTACCGAGTAGGTATCACAAACTTTAGACTTCTTTATGACATGTGTATTTATTTTAAATGTGCAAAAATGTGAATATCTACTCCTAGTAACATTCAATTTTCCTAAATGTGACATATGTATTATAGTCTACCGTAAATTTATCACAGAAAGTAAGGGAAAGGTTTTCTAACTACAATGTTAAGGAAGATAAATTCTCTTACATTTGTGAGGGTAAAATAAAAGAATTTTATTTTAAGTATGGCTTATATTAATGCCTAGCGTATAGGCCTGACATGTGACAGTTAATGCTATTAACAAAAACAACAATGCAAAAAATTGTCTTTAATATGAGGTGGAACAATGGAGTATTTTGGTAAATGTTTTCTGAATGTGTTGTTCACTTTTACGTTTTTGTAAATCTAAATTTTTTATTAATTTGTGTGTTGGCGAACTGCTGTTCTGGGGGCGCGGTCTAACGCAATTTTCATCATCGTTATTTTATTTTGTATGTGTACAAGATATTTTTTTCTTGTTTTAGACACAAAATGTGACTAAATATGGCTCTTATGATTTTTTTATATCTCTCATAGTTTTCGCGTAATGGCTTGTTAAAGTCATATTCTGCATGTTTCCGTTTTAACGACTACACTAAAACCAACTGATATACCAAACTCAAAAAATCACAGTGGATAAAGACATTGCAGGCTACAATGACATGCTCATACCATTAAAGAATATACTTTATTTGTATTTTTAAAAAAAATTATTGAACTTTTTAAATTTTTATTTTTAGTTTCAGCAATTTTTTAAAATTCAAATAATTTTTATTCATAAATTTCATGAGCATGTTATTGTAGCCTGCAATGTCTTTATCCACTGAGATTTTTTTGAGTTTGGTATATCAGTTTGTTTTAGTGTAGTCGTTAAAAAGGAAACATGCAAAATATGACTTTAACAAGCCATTACACGAAAACTATGAGAGGTATAAAAAATTTCACAAGAGCCATATTTAGTAACATTTTGTGTCTAAAATAAGAAAAAAAATATCTGGTACAAATAAAAAATAAAATAATGGTGATGAAAATTGTGGTAGAAAGCGCACTTAACCATGTTTCGGCAACGTAAACAAGTTATTCACACGAAAAAAAAAATATTATTGTCGGTAGCTTAAATATGAGGTAAACGGAATTAATTAAATGTAGCGTATTTTGTAAGCGTGAGAGAGTGTCTTCTCGAGCCGGTATTTGAACCCAGGACCTCTCGTACTGTATACCTGCGCCTAACTGACTAAGCTACGGAGATCGGCTAGGTTGTTTGGTTTGAAGTCACATCGCCATCTAGTGTTCCCGAAATATCGCACTAACTTTAACGTATTAGTTATCATAGTGTTTCATTTGATCGTTTCCGTATACGTTGGCCACTTAGACAGCAGGCGGACCCTTCTATAGTTCAACACACTTACAAAATGGCTGCTCTTGCCCTTGCAACAACAGTGAGCGGATGGTGTTGGCTCAAGTACACCGTGAACAACGAAATCTTGCCTACTGCCAAATATACAACTGCAGAATTATATAATAGTAAAGTTACATTTATTTGAAAACTCTTATATAACTGACACATTGATGTATTTCGAAGTACGACAATAGATTCTGCCCTTCATTCAATCACGCAACACGACAAATAAATTTTTCTTAGGACACGTATTGATTCTTACACGACGATAAAACTTATTTTAACAAATAAAATATAATAAACAAATCGTAGTTTTCTATTTAAATAAAGAAGATATATGAGTTACACAAATGCTCGTTAGTTTACTTGAGCAATAAAGCTGGAACCTTATAACAAATTGGTCTGTTTTGAAGATTTTGAAATTTTCAAATAGCTGAAAATACCGACGTCACTCCAAAAATATGCAGTTCAAAATATATTAAATCTCAAAATTATTACGTAGGCTGTGCTCTGTTTTGAAGTTCCAATATTATTCAGGTACAAGGGAAATTTTGTTATGTTCGGCATCGGCATATTTTTTTACGAATGGTAAAAACTGCTATGAAAACTGACAAAAAATCCAAGACAGGAAATGCAATTTCCTATTTAAGGCGATATTCTATCATTTTACTGCTTTTACGATATATTTTTTTTTTTTTTTTTTTTTTTTTTTTTTTTTTTTTTTTTTTTTTTTTTTTTTTTTTTTTTTTTTTTTTTTTTTTTTTTTTTTTTTTTTTTTTTTTTTTTTTTTTTTTTTTTTTTTTTTTTTTTTTTTTTTTTTTTTTTTTTTTTTTTTTTTTTTTTTTTTTTTTTTTT